>MU912018.1:0-21126 GCA_036418165.1 Cooperia oncophora
GGTGATAAGAGCTGATAAGATACGATTCCGGGGCTTAGAAGGGGAGGGTCACCAACTCCAGAGCGCGGGCTACAGCAGCGATTTGGCGTTGGTTACAAGAGGTAAGATAGGGTGCAGGATGGGAACATTATTGGTGGGTGACAGGTCATGATAACAGGTGATAAGATACCACAAGGGGGCTTAGAACGAGAGGGCCACCAACTTCATAGCGCTGTTCACAGCGGCGTTAGAGCGTTGCTTCCAAGGAGTGATGTAGGGGGCAGGATAGGATCATTGTTGATGGGTGGCAGGAAGTGATAAGACTGATAAGATACCATACCGGGGCTTAGAAGGGGAGGGTCACCAACTCCATAGCGCGGGCCACAGCAGCGATGGGGCGTTGGTTTCAAGAGGTAAGATAGGGTGCAGGATGGGAACATTATTGGTGGGTGACAGGCCATGATAACAGGTGATAAGATACCACAAGGGGGCTTAGAACGAGAGGGCCACCAACTTCATAGCGCTGTTCACAGCGGCGGTAGAGCGTTGCTTCCAAGGAGTGATGTAGGGGGCAGGATAGGATCATTGTTGATGGGTGGCAGGAAGTGATAACAGCTGATAAGAAAGCATAAGGGGCTTCAGAAAAGGAGGGTCACCAACATTGAGCGGGCCACAGCGACGGTAGAACGTTCCAAGAAGTAGAATAGAGGGCAGGATGGGAACATTATCGGTGGGTGGCCGGAAGTCATAACAGCTGATCGGCTGATAAGATACCATAGTTGGAGAGGAAGCCTTAAAAATTCATAACAGGAATTGTGGTAACACGGGATCTGCTTCTAGCACGTAACTCGGGAATTGGTTTTACGAGACAAGTTGTGTGAACTAGATTTTGTAGCCCAGAATCAATGGGCAAAGCCGTGGTGAGTTAAGATGTTTTTATTCTTCAGCGATGTAGTTGGAACGACCGCTAAATCCACGATTTCGACAAAAAGTAATAGCTCAAATTGTTTGCCATTGAGGAATCCTTCCATTCTATAAACCAGTAACTTTGTGTGTCGGTTTGTATGTTTGTAGGTATGTATGTATGTATGTATGTATGTATGTATGTCCGTCCGCAAAATGCTTCACGGGTTCGAGTTCGCTGGAGGAGAAAACGACCGCTAGGAAAACCGGCAACCGATTAGGAGGATGTAGCAATCCAATGATTTGATTGTGATAACAGCCTCCGCTATATAAGACAACCATTCGGTACACTCCGAGCCATTGCACGAGCTGCTGCGTGGCAGCTGGACGTGTGCTCGTGCGGGGCAGGGTGGGGTGCCCAGTCGCCCTGCCTCCTCTCCTGCACGTGCTCAGCCGGAGCTGGGCACATGTAAGGGAGGGAGGAAGAGTGAATGGGTCGCGGGGAGGGGGTACAGTGAGGGGTGCGCAGCGGGGGTACAGTGAGGGGTGCGTAGCGCGTTTGAGTACAAACGCGCACCAAGGGATGAGGAAACAACCGCTAACAAAACTGCAAGCCAATCTATATTACCGTAACGAACTAAGAAGTTGTTTGGTTGTGATAACACTCTCCACGATATAAGCAAACCACTACACTCCGAGCCATAGCACGTGTGGCAGTTAGACGTAAGTGCGTGCAAGGGGCAAGGTGAGGGGGGATGGAGTGGCGAGTACGGAATGGAGTGAGATGAGGAAGGTGGGAGTTAGTATCGAGTGACTCCCTTTCTCCCATCCTCACTTCCTTGCGCGTACTCAGTCGGATCTGAGCCCATGCAGGGGAAGGAGGCATATGGATTGAATCGGGCAAACTGGGTACAGTAAGGGGATGCGTAGCGTACGCTTGGAATAGGAGCAGGCGGCAAGAGAGGAAAGAACCGCTAGCAAAACTGCAAGCTAATCCATGTTACAGCAACGAACTATGAAGTTGTTTGGATTGCGAATCGCTCCCGCTATCTAAGCAAACCACTGTGATAAACTCTGTGCTATTGCAGGAGGTGCTCGCTTGGGAGCTGGACGCGAGCACGAGAAGGCGGTGCTAAGAGCAATGGCGCAAGTGTCCTATGTTGCACCAGCTGCTCACGTGGCGGCTGCGTACCACGTTCAGGAGCGGGCGACGGTTAAATAGGGTCAGTGGGATATGATGGAAGGGGTACCAGATGAGCACGGCGATTTCACGAATAGAAGCACATAGCGCCTGCGGTGGTAAGGCGTCTACGGTTGCCATAAGATGAGAAGAAAAGGGATCGACCGCAATCGGAACTGAACCGATTAATGTTGCATTATCAAATTGTGGTAGCGTTTTGATAGTCATAACAGCCTCCACAACATAACACAACCATTTAGTGCACTCAGAACCATCACGGGCTATTCGCGTAGCAGATGAGCGTGACCTGTGGGGTAGGCTGGGCGGGGAATAGCTGTGGTTAGTTTGGGGATAGGACGACCGAGCTCTGAACAGGAGCACGCAGCGACTGCGGAGACCGAAGCATCCTTGGCTGTCATAAGATGGGGAGGAGAGTAATCGATTATCCATGACCAGATTTTGAACTTTTCATTATGAAAGTGCCCTGCGATTATATGGCGCGTTTCTACATTAATTTGATCAGAAGACAGCGGTTGTTCACCATGAGAGCATTATAAATGCCAAGACAGTAGTATCGCCCTGCTTATGCCTTACTTTGCTGCTTTCTTTCACGAGCTAAGAAGATAGGCTCTAAAGCAGTTGCATGGGCCCGGCGAAGCCGGGCTTCCGAAAAGGAGGAGAGCTCGGCGTTATCCGGGCGATCCGACTGGTTATATCCTTTCATTCTATAAACCAGTAACTTTGTGTGTCGGTTTGTATGTTTGTATGTATGTAGGTTTGTAGGTATGTATGTATGTATGTATGTATGTTGTCCGTCTGTCCGCAAAATACTTCACGGGTTCGAGTTCGCTGGAGGCGAAAACGACCGCTAGGCAAACCGGTAACCGACTGGGAGGATGTAGCAGTCCAATGATTTGATTGTGATAACAGCCTCCGCTATATAAGACAACCATTCGGTACACTCCGAGCCATTGCACGAGCTGCTGGCGTGGCAGCTGGACGTGTGCTCGTGCGGGGGCAGGGTGGGGGTACCGGGTCGCCCTGCCTCCCTCTCCTGCACGTGCTCAGCCGGAGCTGAGCAAGTGTATGGGAGGGAGGCAGAGGGGAGGGTCGCGGGGAGGGGGTACAGTGAGGGGTGCGTAGCGCGCGTTTCAGTAGAAACGCGCACCAAGGGATGAGGAAACAACCGCTAACAAAACTGCAAGCCAATCTATGTTACCGTAACGAACTAAGAAGTTGTTTTGGTTGTGATAACACTCTCCACTATATAAGAAAACCACTACACTCCGAGCCATTGTACGGGTTGCTCGCGTGGCAGTTGGACGTAAGCGCGTGCAAGGGGCAAGGTGGGGTGGGGGGGGGGGGGGGGGGGGGTTGGCGAGTACGGAAACTGAGGCGTGAAACAGGTGGGAGTTAGTATCGAGTGACCCCCCTTCTCCCATCCTCACTCCCTTGCGCGTACTCAGTCGGATCTGAGCCCATGCAGGGGAAGGAGGCATATGGATTGAATCGGGCAAACTGGGGCCAACCACTGTGCTACTGCAGGAGCTGCTCTCTTGGGAGCTGGACGTGAGCACGAGCAAGGCGGTGGTAAGAACAGTGGCGGAGTAGTGTCCCTATGTTGCATGGCGGCTGCATACCACGTGCGGGGTGGGTGCCGGTTAAATAGGGTCAGTGGGATATGATGTGGTGAGGGATACCAGATGAGAACGGCGATTTCGCGATTAGGAGCACATAGCGCCTGCGGCGTCTACGGTTGCGATAAGATGGGAAGAAAATGGATCGACCGCAATCGGAACTGAACCGATTAATGTTGCATTATCAAATTGTGGTAGCGTTTTGATAGTCATAACACCCTCCACAACATAACACAACCATTTAGTGCACTCAGAACATTGCACGGGCTATTCGCGTAGCAGCTGAGCGTGACCTGTAGGGTGGCTGTGCGGGGAATAGCTGAGGTTAGTTTGGGGATAGGTGAGGTGAAGGGGTACCATATTGGCGCGACGCTCGCCTGAACAGGAGCACGCAGCGACTGCGGAGACCGAAGAATCCGTGGCTGTCATAAGATGGGGAGGACAGTAATCGATTATCCATGACCAGATTTCAAACCTTTCATTATAAAAGTGAAGTGCTGCGCCATGAGAGCATCATAAATGCCTAAGACAGTAGTATCGCCCTGCTTATGCCTTACTTTGTTCCTTTCTTTCACGAGTTAAGAAGTGAGGCTCTAAAGCAGTTGCTTGAGCCCGGCGAAGCCGGGCTTCCAAGAAGGAGGAGAGCTCGGCGTTAGCCGGGCGATCCGACTGGTATAATATATATACCAGTCGGATCGCCCGGCTGACGCCGAGCCGGCCTGGCTTCGCCAGGCTATATAATGATAAACGGATTTTTTTCATTCACTCGGCTGCTCATACGATGCTGTAGTGGTTGAATCAAATCAAATACAGCAACCCTGCAGATCATGCACTCCTTAGCAAACGCTTATACTGGCGCTCCGCGCCATAACGCCCATACAATACATAGACTTATAGCTATAGATAAAGAGAGAGATCGATCGATCAATACAGGCTTGATTGTGGGTACTATACTCCCTTATTATGTTCTCATCAGTAACTGGAAGTTTGATGATAAAAATTCACAAATCACAATTTTCCTGGATTCAGGCAAACGACATGCCCCCCTCGCGACACCAACATTATATATAGTAGGTTAGGTAGCCCACTGAGCCTCAAATGCTTAGCAGTGTAGTGGTCATAGATGTCGTGAGAATGTCCCCTTATCAGTTCTTATCAATTGATAAGATTGCCCGTCACCCGTCAACAATGTCGCTACCACTAAAACTCTATAATTTGGTAGTGTAAAGGCTTCAGCGCTTTGACTGAACAACAACGGGAACGTTCCTTATCAGCCCCTATCAGCTGTTATCACTTCCCGTCGCCTTCCCCACCTCCCTCTTTATATCATTTGCTGAGATCAACGCCTAGCTGATGCTGTGTCCCGCGTTGTGGATATGGTGACCTTCCCATTCTAACTCCCCTTATCAAATCTTATCAGCTGCTAGCAGTTCTTGTCACCCACCAATGATATTCCTGTGCCATAGCCTATATCATGCCTCGGAACAAACGTCCCAGTGTTGCTGTGACACGCGCTATGGACCCGGTACCCCTCTCCTTCTGACGCCTCTTATCTTATCAGCTGATATCATTCCCTGTCACCCACCAATGATGTTCCTGTCCCACAGCCTATATCATATCTCGGAACTGACGTCCCACTGCTGCTGCGACCCACACTATGGACCGGGTGACCATTACTTTTGGACGCCTCTTATCGAATCTTATCAGCTGATATCACATCCTGTCACCCACCAATGGTATTACCGTCACACCCCTCCATCTCTTCCTGGAATCCAAAGTCTCACTACCACTGGGACAGGTGTTATGAATTTCGTGACACACACACACAGACACACATAGCCGATTATATGTAGTAGGATATATATGCAGATATATGAAAGCTGCTCAGTGGAAGTACTAGGACGTAATTTCACTTGGATTCTGATATTGTTACCATCGAATCTCTTTCAACCGCTAGGCTGTCCTATTTCCAACAAATGGTGGGTGTTCTCAGATTTTGATAAGCAGCCGACACTGGCAAATGTTCATTAAAAAGAGAAATGCAATACAATCGGCCGTATTTCGAATGGGCAACACACTAATCCCGAAGTGACCAGTACATGTTAACCATGCGCGCAGTAGTGCGCGACAGCCAAACTGGTTCGTGTATAAGCTCGAAGAATGAAAGAGTACTAAGAAACTTACCCTAAATGTACCCCCACGCATTTTGCTCGTTTCTATCCTGAATCAAAAAAGAGAATAGAAAAGAAAAGCCATCAAGTTTGGTCCACCTTTCCTCGAGTCAAAACAAGCTTTCATACCAGAAACAAGCGCAATTCAAAGAAAAGAAAAGCAGAAATCGAGCCGATTTTTCCTAGCAGCACTCGGAGTGGTCCAAATAAAGGCGTTTGGACGCGCTCGGACGCGATCGCCGAGTCGCCGCGATCGCCGCTGCTGTCGCATAGTACGAACGCTGCCTAACATCACGAAATCTTCCCATTTCTTTGCCTCCTTTTACAGCGCCTTCTTTTTTCCTTTTTGAAACCGTCTCTCCGCAAATGATGGGGCTGCTCCGCTTAGAGGGATGGAAGGGAGGGGTTCCAGCTCGCCAGCTTTTTTTGCCTGATTCCTATCATCTTACGCATCTCACCTTGATGAGACCAGTGAAACCTTGACAAGTAAAAAGAAATTTTGCTTGACAAGGGTTCACAGGTCTGTACTGACAGAAGGTAACGGCAATGGTCGACACAAACCACCAAGTGTAATTATTCCCAATGAATCCCAACATTCGAAAACACTTCTGTTGCAGGGCTGCACGATTAGTCCTTCATTACCAAACGATCTGAGTGTTTCAGAGACGCGTCGACTGGAATGTGTTTACTATGGTGGCAATAACACTCGATGTTCACTCATTGATCCAAACGTCGTCATCGAGCAGAATCCTGGATGCTTCGAGGAAATTGACAGTGTAAGTGACAGAAACCATCCTTAGTTACATCAGTTTGTTTCCATGAGTCCTTTAATATTAGGTACTGAAGGAGGACACTGTACCTTCACCAGGAATGTTTTAAGTCCGTCTGTAAAAAGCGCGTGTATTTGGCTGCTGTGGGAAGGGGATCGCATTTTGCCCAAAAAAGTTTCCTTGTCATAGTTGAGGTTCCTGCTCCATGAGCCTTATCCACAACGTTAAGAGACCATTGGGTCGCGGGGGGGGGGGGGCTACTTGCTATCCGCTTTGAAAAAGCGAGTCGCATCTGACCTTGAGAGAATTTTTCCAAAGCGAAAAAAATGGTATTGCCCATTGCCATTGCTGGGACTGCAGTCAAGGTTTATTGCAGCTACTGCTCCGACAACTGTTGCTTGGTTACGACCCCCACCTCGGCTCGACGGCAATTTCTGGGGGGGAAGAGCAAAATGTTTGGAAAAGGGGAAAAGAGCAATAGAATGTTGGGAAAAATCGGGAAACGTTTGGAAGATGATAGGAGGTAAAGGGAACCAAGGGAGGGGGATGGTTGTGTCGAAGGAGAGAACTGAGGGATCGCGTTTTGCAACAGTTTCCTTAGGCAAGTGCCCTGCTCGTCTGTTATTAGATTGTCCGGAAAGTTCTCAGCGTTTTGAATGTTTAACGATCATAACTTTCTTATCATCGGATTTAATCGAAATAAGCACCATTCGAATCAGCACACTTTTGCCAATGTGACGCCAGTCGATAAATCCCATCAAAGGAAAAACTGGGTGGTCGAGAATCCACGAAATCCACGAAGGCTTTTTTGCCTGGTCCTGATTGATGAAGTATTTTCCAGCAAGGAAGTTCTGAAAATGTTTGAAAAGGTGATAGTCGGTTGGTGAAAGGTCTGGAGAATATGGCGGGTGAGGTAGAACTTCAACCCCCAATTCGTTCAATTTATGGTCAATTTATGGATCGTGATTTGCGAAACTGTGGGCGGGCGTTGCAATTTATGGTCAATTTATGGATCGTGATTTGCGAAATTGTGGGCGGGCGTTGTCATGCAGAAGAATCGGACCCTTTCTGTTGACAAGTGCTGGCTGCAGCTGACGCAATTTTCGGTACATTTCGATTTCTTCACAGTAGGACTCTGCTGTGATGGTTTGGCCTGGTGACAAAAAGTTATAGTGGATCACACCAGCCGATGACCACCACACTGTGACCATAATCTTTTTTCGTGAGGATTCGGCTTTGGAAATTGCCTCGGTGGTTCGTCGGCATCCAACCACTGTCCGGAACGTCTCCTGTTATCATACATGATCCACTTTTCATCACAGGTGACAATTCGGTCCGAAAACGGGTCGTCTGTTGCGCACTTCGTCAGGTATTGCTTTAGGTCGACCGCTACGAGGTTCATCTTCAAGGCTGAAATCTCCAGAACGAAATTTGTCGAACCATTGTCGCACGGTGCTTTCTCCAACACTATTGGGCCCCCACACCTGGTTAATTTGTCGAGCTGTCTCGACTGCGGATTGACCCAATTTGTAGTTGAAGAAAAATATCCGAAGTTGCTCTTTTGACATGCTTCAAAAAGTCTTGGGGAAAAGGGGGTTTATCAAGCAATGGTGAAACGGCAATTATACCATCAGATAGCGCAAAAAATTCTTCAGGATGTACTACTGAGACGCAAGGGAGAATGAGTTTTTAATCAGCAATGAATGTACAAAAAATAGTAACACAAAACGCTGAGAACTTTCCGGACAACCTAATATCTTCCCATGCGGGCAGTATTCATTCCAAAGGCACATGAGGACAGATTCTGCGTGGTTGCTCGAGAAGTTCCGTGCACATGACGGTGCTCGGGGCAGCAGGGACGTACTACAGCCTGTGGCTTGTAAGTACTTTGATAAGGACGCTGGCCTTGCTACAAAGAGCAAACTAAACCCTTGTTACCCTCCCTTTTCATTTCGTATTACTATCCTTGCATAGGGGTGGAATTTTTCGTGTACTCTCTCGCCTGTTTCTCTTTCCTTTGCTCGAACTCTCTTGATCGTCGCCCATACAAAGCTTGGGACCAGAAATTCTAATTTTTGAGGCGTTTCCGACGACTTGTGTTGCGTTTCCTTCACCAGCTGATTACGCAGCACCTTGATATTCGTAATCCAACTCCACTGATCACGGATGACAATAGCAGGCTCTGTCATTGAGATGCTCGATTCTTTCAGACGAATATAACGCGTGTCTATTGTGGGCTAGGCTGCGAAGAGTCGGAGGAGGCCACTATTGTCACAAAGAAACCTCAGTGGAATCACCAGTGCTCTATGTTCTACACATACAACTTGGAACGGAGGCGAAAAGACTGGTGAGGATTCTGCTTGTGAATATTTATTATCAGTACAGGACATTTCATCACAATGATTGCACACTTTTTCTCCTTTCCCTGCTGATCATGAGGAGCAGCAATCAGCAGTTTGGGTGCGCGACTCTAGCTCTCTACAGTGGCTCCCTGAGCTCAAGGCGAATTTGCCGTGTTTCTAGACCTTGTCCATTTATAGTCAACTTGATTAGCACCTATAATCTGCAATAATCATAGCAGAGAATCCTGCTGAATCAGCTTCAGCAGTGATCGCTTAACAATAGCATTGCAAGGCAGAATAAGTTGTGGCCATCACATTTACAGTGTCAGCGTTCTGAATTGTGATCATATGAAGTCTCTTTCATTTGAAAATTCGTCTCGATATCTTGTGATTACGAGTGCGTGAACGATCAATCACGTCCTATTAAGTGGTCCAAAAACAGTCTTCAGGAGATTCAACCGGTTTTGCTTGGTGATTACATGCACAATCCGTGATATGAGGCGAAGCTTGCGGTGTTAAAATAAGGAAGAGAAGTTGGCAAAAGACTCGCCCTCGCAGAAAAAATGTGCAAACAATTGTATGAAAACAGGGCGAAATGACCGCATAGTGAGACGAATCCACTCAGCTAATTCCTTTCAATGAGTTCCACTCGCAAGAGCAATGAATTTTCCATTTCTTGATACTTGTTCGGAGACATCGTCTTTAGCTGGACAATGGACTTTGAAGGCGGAGGCTGGAAGAAGAGTTAATAGAAGAAAGTGCTCAGTTGAAGAGGTTCCAGCACTTTCAGTTCCCATTACGGCCCATTATAGACAGAGAAGAAGCCCCAGCTACAGGTGGAGCTTCAGCACCATATGGCCTTTGAAATTTTAAACGGGGGCAAAAGACTCAAGTCAGAGTTGAGCTATTCATTCGGAAATTCAGGTACCTGTGGCGCAAGGAAGTGTGCGTCAACACAACAATCACGTTTGAAATGTCATGTGGAACAGATCGCGATTCTCGACTGTTTTTCTTCAAGAATGAGCACCTCTTCGAGTACGAGGACGGCGAATGAAATGAGTATCGCAGCTCTGATATCGGTTTTCCTGTGAATACTCTTGACGTGTTTTTTTTTCACTTTTTCATTACCAGAGTTCTTTGTGAATGCCAAAAAAAAACATTCTTGCATTGATGCAACGGATCAGTTAATTTGTCAAATTAGTAGCAACATTTCTGCCTAGTGGCTGGTGTGCTTTTCTGGAAAACCTATTTCTATGCAAGAACAGGTCTGCACTGATCCTGATCGATCAATAGCTGATTAATTGTTGGCCACTGACTGAATTTTCAATACAAATGAAATTTACAGTTCTTTAATGAACCTCAAGAGAATTAATCTATAGACGTTTGGAAACATTTTTGGCATTTCTTCGGCTACCTGATCGTGAATGTTGAGATGGTTGGCGTTCACCGGGCTGTTGCAAAGCGGGATTGGCGTCCGATGTGGGTGCTGCTCTGACTGAAGTGACTGCGTTCTTCTCGGGTTTCGGTATGTTGTAATACATCGACTGCACTTCTTGCTTCTCGCCCACTCCGACGGGCGGTCCTGGCGCGATGCTCGTCTGTGCGATCGGTCGAGAGGACGCAAACGACGGTTGCGACTGCACCAATGGCTTGGTGTCGTAGGGTGTGGGTGCACCTGGAAATGGCGATTTGCTTTGACTATCCGACCTTGACCTGTCCATTAGTGATGTTCTTTGTGGTGTAGATCTACGGCTCCGACTTTGTAGTGGCGGGCTTTGCCTGACCTGCAAAACTTGTCCGTGAGTAGTTATACTCTCTCGAAGTCCACCAGAGACCGTTGAAGTTTAATACGCATACCGCTTCTGGTAGAGGAGCAGTAGCACCACCAAGGGCGGACCGAATGGATTCTGTGAATCTACCCCAAGCTGTTGCAGGTGGTGGCGCTTTCGAAGGTTCTTCTCGGACTAGAACTTCAGCTCTTTTCAAGGTTTTCTCCTGAAACAAAATAATTTTTGCAACTGACGGCTTGATTAACCCAAAGTATCATAATCACCGCAAACTCGGAGAAAGATTATGAGGCTCACTGAAATGCAGATTCCACCAAGGTTATGGGAGCCAAATATCGACTCGGTAGAATGAGTGGCTAGGCCTTCAGTTTTAAAAAATTTCCAGTCCATATACAGGGGGGGGGGCAAAAAAGTCACTTCGACCGAGTCACATATCAGCAAAGTTTTTGCAGCCCAGAGAGAGTGGATACGAGTACCAGGGCGGAAGATACCCAAGATGTTCCTCGATAAGCAGGAGCTGGCTCTCGCCCATCACCTTCATGTACACCAAAATATGAAGTCATCTCCAGTCGCAGCCTGACTGGAGAAGACCTTTGGAATTCATGTCACCTCCAAACAGCTGCGAAACTTCTAGTGTGGAGTCACCCATGGGTAGCTACCTGGAGACTAGTACTCTCAATCTGGAAGACCTCCAACATCGAGCAGCTCCGACAACGTCGCTACGGTCTAGGACATCATCTTCACCGCAGTCGTCAAGGCGCGGGTTGATGGTATGGACCGGACGTACCTGGAATGGAAAGACCAATATTTTCTTCGTGGACCCCGGACTGAAGGTGAGCGCTGGCGGTTACAAGCAACTCGAGAAGAATATCCTCCCCACATGTCGCCGCCCCTACCTTCTTGGAAACTTTGTACTGCTACAGCATTGGGTGCCACCACGTGGAATCGAAGGGCGTTGGAGAAACTCTCGCCTACTTGGAATGGAAGGGGGCTGAGTACCTAAAGAAGATGGAATATCCAAGTCACCTGACCTGAATCCCCTCAATTACCCGGTTCGGGCGGAGTTCAATAGGGTGGTCTACGGTGGCGGAGAAATCGACTATCTCGCTGATCTCAGGCACCACATCGCGGTCGCGTGCCAGAATCTCTCGATGGCGCTCGTCCAGAAGGCTGTGGCGGAGTTTTATAATAGTATTTAATATGCTCTTTAATATGGTGGTAGAAATGTCCGATTAGAATTTATAAAGTGTAACTTATAGCGCCACGAAAGTCAATGAAGAAAAGTGACTTTTTTTTGCCCCCCCCCCTGTAGATTTAGGTAGATCCCAGCTTCTGGCGTGGCGTGTGATATAGCAATACAACTCATTTTTTTTTGTTGGCATTCATTCTAACTCATTCATTCATAACATTACATTACTCTTATTCAGTCGTCAACACATTTTCTAGTCAAAAAAGTCACGAAGAGCGGACATCAGACACGTATTGGGTTGACCCACAAGTAATGGCGTTATTTTCACGCTCGAAATATTGCGCTAAAAATGAAAAGTTTCGCCACTGAGTTTCGTACTATTTTGCAGAGTGCTCCTTGCTCCACATGATAGTCCTCTTAGTTTTCTTGACGTTCTTGTTTCACTAATATTTAGGTGCCAAACTGGATGGTCAATTGATATTGAAAAGTTTTCGACTGCGACTCGTTTTTACTTCTCGTTAAAAAGCTTGAACCGCATGGGCCTACAGTCGTCATCCTTGCACTTGATAGTCAATGTCAGTGCGGCTGATGTAATGTCACTTCCTGGTTCAACGATTGGTGCAGTGCGGCGCGGTCGCCCGCACCCGTACTGCACCAATCGTTGAACCAGGAAGTGACATTACTGTATTATATCCTTCGTGTTACTCGTTTTCTATCACTTTTTGTCGCATACGCGTTTCAACGAAAAGGCTGAGAAGGCTTCAAACAGTGTGCACGCTCCTTCTCGCCGACACGCCCCTATCAAGTGCAAGGATGACGACTGTAGTTGCTATGTATTAGGCTGTCCCAAAAGTTCGTGGACACTTTTTGAATCTCGTATCAGATTTTTCCGCAGCCATTTCGAGATCCAGTTATGTGGTCTATGGGAAGTGTGTGAGGTAAGCATTCCACAGCTTCTTCACCGTCCCTCGCAGTCGCTGTTCTCATATGAAAAACGGTAATTGAAATTCATCATTTTCGACACACTTCGCTATATGAATCTCTACCAAGCCACAACGTGGTTGGAGCCATAAGCGGCATTTCCCTTATTTAGATCTTGATGTTAGCTTCCACAGTACGGCTTTGGAATGGCTCAATTGCTTCTGCTTTAGTGACTTCTATCCGGGTGAAAAACTTCGTCCAAGGAGGCCACCTGCCTTGGATTTGGACCTACTGTGTTCCTTGATTAAAACCAATACGTACAAATCAACTTGCTATCTAGTCCTTACACTTGACTGGTCCCAAAGCACAAATGAGAGAGGGCCTCGCTCCCTTAGAAAAGTTCTGAAGTTCGGTCAAAATTTTTCTCATGAGTTGACCAGTACTCCAAGGGGAGCACATGTGGGTACTGTCTACAACTTCTCTCCCGCTTCCGCTGTACGGGCTGGTTGAACAGCACTGTAACTGGATATGGAGTGGGTGCCTCTAGGTGAATCACTCCTGGGAGCGCCAGCGGCTAGATCCCCAGAAAGGGCAGAACCGATCGCGCAATCCTATCAATCCAGTAGGGCGGTGAGGCTGTGTATGTGGTGGGGTACCTTTCTCCGCTCTCGAAACGGAATTCCTTCCTTCCAACGCTATGGTAACCAGGGAGCCCTATTGTAATCAACTGCAAAGTGGGGTGGAAAATCTCTACCATTTGGTCCCAAAACCGAGCAATGTTGGGGCGGTTCAGTGCGGCTGCGTTTGGCGCGGTGCCAAACCCGCTCTCCACCAGTATTTAAAGCGAGCAAATGATATGACTGTATTATATCCTCCGTATTACTCGTTTTCTACCACTTTTTGTCGCATACGCGTTTCAACAAAAAGGCTGAGAACGGCTTCAACAGTGTGCACACTCATACTGGCTGACACGCCCCACCGGTCCGCAATGATGAGGACTGTAGCTCTTTCCGATCGCCATCTAGACTACCCACAGCGGCCATCTTCTTGGTAAAAAAATACGATTTTTGATAGTACCTCAAAAATGACCCAGCTGCCTTTCTGGGCACAGAACTAAGAGGCTTCTGGAAGCAGGGCAACCACACATTGCGTAGTGATTGGCAACAAGTTGCCAATGAAGGTGACATATACAGGGGGGGGGGGGCAAAAAAAGACTTTTTTCTTCCTTGACTTTCGAGGCGTTGTAAGTTACACTTTATTAAATTCTTATCGGATATTTTCACCACCATATTAAAGAGCATATCAAATACTATTATGATACTCCGCCACAGCCTTCTGGAGGAGCGCCATCGAGAGATTCTGCCACGCGACCGTGAGTGGGTGCCTGAGATCAGCGAGATAGTCGATTTCTCCGCCACCGTAGACCACCCTATTGAACTCCGCCCGAACCAGGTAATTGAGGGGGTTTGGGTCAGATGACCTGCTTGAATATTCCACCTTCCTCAGGTACTCAACGCCCTCCATTCCAAGTAGGCAAGAGTTTTCCCAACGCCCTTTGATTCCATGTGGTGGCACCCAATGCTGTAGCAGTACAAAGTTTCCAAGAAGGTACGGGCGACGACATGTGGGGAGGATATTCTTCTCGAGTTGCTCGATGTAACCGCCAGCGCTCACCTTCAGTCCGGGGCCCGCGAAGAAAATATCGGTCTCTCCATTCCAGGTACGTCCGGTCCCTACCATCAACTGGCGCCTTGGCGACTGAGGTGAAGATGATGTCCTGGACCGTAGCGACGTTGACGGAGCTGCTCGATGATGGAGGTCTTCCAGATCGAGAGTACTGGTCTCCAGGTAGCTATCCATGGGTGACTCCATACTAGAAGTTTCGCAGCTGTTTGGAGGTGACATGAATTCCAAGGTCTTCTCCAGTCAGGTTGCGACTGGAGATGACTTCATATTTTGGTGTACATGAAGGTGATGGGCGAGAGCCAGCTCCTGCTTATAGAGGAACATCTTGGGTATCTTCCGCCCTGGTACTCGTATCCACGTCCTCTGTCTGGGCTGCGAAAACTTTGCTGATATGTGACTCGGTCGAAATGTTTTGCCCCCCTCCTGTGTATATAGTTGATCAAAATTGCTTCACACTGGAATAAACTTAATTCGAAAAAAGTTTGAAAGTGTCCACGAACTGTTTGGGACAACCTAATATATAGTCAAGAGGCTATGTCGCTTAGATAAGCTTACAATGAATTGAGCGATTCAACGATTTCAATTTCGACCCCATTGACAAGTATCGAACCTAATGCTCTATTGAGCCCAATTGAGAGCCTACTGAATCACCTTAGTCATGCAGATTCATGTCAAAGAATGGGGAATCGTTGGAGGTCATGGAATATTTCCTTATCATGCGTCACTCCCAGTCAATAGACGTTTGAAAGTTAGTGGGAAGATTTTGAAGGCAGTTGTTATTTAGGAGGGCCCCCATGCGATGCACATTTACAAGGTACGAATTGCCACCTCTTGAACAACTTGTAAGTGTTCTAAGAAGCATCTTTCTCTGGTCATATATACCACACTTCTTCTGTAATTTGAGAGCCGAGATCTTGTTCTCTTCTTCTTCTTCCTAGCGTTCTTGTCCAACGTTTGTCGGGTACGCTTTTTTCACCAAGGCTTTCCAATGATCCCTGTTCCAGACGTCGGCTGCGGACAGACCAGCAGCATTCATGTCCCTCTTCAGGTTGTCTATCCATCGCAATCTAGGTCGGCTATTTGGACGTTTGCCGGCGAAAACGATCCTGTCAGCAGACTTGCATATGGCCTCAGGAGGTCTTCGTTGAACATGACCATACCAGCGCAGACGAGATGCGGCAAGGGAAGTTGACAATCGGCTGGACTTTGATCCTACCACGAATGGTTTCATTTCGAATTCGTTCGAGCCGTGTGTGTCCCAAGCTCCATCGCAGCATTTTCATCTCCATGACACCATAGGCTCTTGTCTCCACGGCCGTCATCTGCTTGGTCTCCGATCCATAGGTGGCGACTGAAGCGTATATCTTGGACTTCAGGTGAATTGGCATTCTCTTATCACAGAGAATGCCAGTCCTCCACTTGTTCCATGCCGCGTTTATTCTTGATATTGTATCGGCCTTGGCATCTCCATCCGCCGCTAGCGTAGACCCGAGGTAAGGGAACTTTGTAGCCATGGTCAGAGGCGTGCCATCAATCACAGTTGGAGAGGTTACTGTGGCAGTGCACATGTACTCGGTTTTGTTGATGTTCAATTTGGTCAATGTGCAGCGAGTTCCTTCTTTCCATCGGTTGGCGCGCCTTTCCAACTTGTTCTTGGACCGATCCATCAGCAGCACGTCATCAGCATATCCTAGCGTCAAAGGTGGCTCTTTCCTAATCTTCCTTGTCGCATAGTCCAAACATAGAATGAACAGCAGCGGCGAAAGGGCCGATCCTTGGTGTACACCTACGGTAACCGGGAATTGTGGAGTGTCTCCTACAGGCGTCCGGATACATGTTGTGAAATTGCGGTAGGTCCTCTCGGGCCTTTTCCATCATGCGACGAGCGACGTAGATAGCGTCGGTGGTACTGTGCTCTGATCGGAATCCGCACTGCATCTCACTGATATCCACTATTTTCCTGAGTCTGGCTTCCAGCACTCGTTCGAATATCTTCAGAGTGTGGCACATCAGACGAATAGGCGATAGTTGGAGCAGTGGGCGATGTCTCCTTTCTTCTTGTATATTGGCACCGTGACACTTTTCATCCAGTCTGTTGGGATTTTCCCTTCCTCTATACACTTATTGAAGAGCTGTGTGAGACATGAGCGCCCTCCGAAAGACTCCAGACTTCCAGAGGAACATCGTCTGGTCCAGTAGTTCGTCTGGTCCAGTAGTTCGCTGATTCGTGGGATGGGTCCTTGGATTAGTGGTTCACTGACGAGCGCCTGGATGTGGGAATTCCACGTTGCAGATTTCCTGGTAGTATTCTTTCCAGCGGTTCTTGATTTCACTGAAATCGTGCAGAAGTACTCCATCGCTGGCCTTGATGAACGTCGTCGTGTTGATGATGTCTTGTGCTGCTCTGGAGCGCCACAGGCGGTAGATCTGCTTTCCACCTTCCTTGGGGTCCATTTTCGCGACCAAGGAGTCTGCCTCGTTCTTGATGGCACCAGCCTGTCTGCCTGGATTTCCACTTGCACTTACACACTTACACATCGCAACAATTCGCTCTGGTCCCGTTTGTTGGGTTGAGATGCCATGCCATGCTCTAAACGCATTTTTCTTGACTTTCACCGCATCTGCTACGTCATCATTCCAGAACCAAGCGGGTCGATCTGGTGCATGTTTGAACTGCTTTTTGAAGCCGATGACTCGCGCGGTATCTCGGAGTTCCTTCGTTAGCTTGTTCCAATCCTCCTTGATGTCGCAGCTTGGTGACTCACTCAGCGTCCATAGATGGTCTCTCCCAGTTGGCCCTAGGTACGCAATCCTATTCCATCTGAGAAGCTTTCTGTTAATCCTCGGGGGCTTGAAGGCAGGCGAGTTTGTTGGCATCCTGATAACGGCGATTACTGGACGGTGCTGACTGTTGATTGTTACCGATGGTATCACCTTGCAGTCTATCACATCGCTCCGTTGGTTTCTTCGTGTCAGAATGTAGTCGATCTGAGTTTTCCGTTCTCCACTGTAGTACGTGACCAGGTGGGACTCTCTCTTCTGGAATAGAGAATTAGCGATGATCAGATCCAATGACTTAGCATAGTCCTACACTTGCAACCATCTTCATTTCTTGTGCGTGGGCGAAGCGTCCTGGATGTCTTCGAACAGGTCATTGCTCGCGCCGATGTGCCCACTGAAGTCTCCCATGACGTAAAGGTCTTCATTGATTGGACACTTGGATGTCACACCAGCTAACTGCTCCCAAAAGTGTCTTTTGCACAAGTTTGCTTGCGGAGCATATAGGATATTGGTTGCTCTCTTGCCGAAAACCATTGTGACCAACATGATGCGATCCGAAATCCTCTGCACGTCTTTGATCGTGTGATCGAACTTCTGTGACACTGCGATGGCCACACCGTTAACCTTGGGTTGTTGTCCGTTGTAATAAACGTTACATCCTCTTTTTTTCTTCGTCTTAGCAAAAGTCCACTTCGATTCCTGTATTGTCGATGTTTCTTTCCTTCAGTATTTCCATTAGTTCGGCCGAGCGTCAGGGTGCCGATGTTAATCGTGGCAATCCTGATGGTCTTGTATGTCCTTTACGGAGGACTTCCTAGCTTGCATGTCATTACGGTGGACGTCCTAATTTGGCCCATTACGATGGGCAACCTCTGGTCGGGATATTTGAAAAGCCCATTGATCATTAGCGTTCAGGCAGAATTTGAACAGAAACTTATTTTGTAGTGATTTTGTAGTTTCAGAGCCGAGATAAAGTGCAAAAAGTATTGTCAAAAACTCACATTTATGTCGACCCTACACTAATTTTCAATAAAATAAAAATCGACAGAAATCAACAAATAGCTGGCAATAATTAGACTTTCCTACAGAGCGAGAAATCAACTGTCAAATAGAATAGAAAACATTGGAAACGATTCTCAATAAAAACTTGTGTGAGAAAAAACGTCGTTACTTATGGGCCGACCTAATAATACCTATGATCACACCGTTTTGAACGCGTCCTTTGCCGACGTCAGAAGAATATTTACTGCAGAATTGACAACTATGGCTTCAATTGAGGAACAAGTCCAGATGGATTCTAAATTTATCAGCTTCGTTATTTTTCCAAAGGAAAAAGATGAGAATCGAGTAGAGCTAGCAAGACAGCAACTAATGCGACAGATTTCGGGGACCCACGCTTGCCGCCCAACGTTGGTGGTTGGTCAAGTGGGCACAAGAGTAATCACTAGATGAATTCAACTTCCACAGTGTCTCTGCAGTGGTGATTAAAGTATTCGTAGACAGCAGAAGTAGACACCATATTTCGTACTGTTGTTGAGATTTTTCCCTTAAAGTGAGGCTGACGTGCGCGGATATGGAGCACTCCATGGTCTTCACCAAATCCCTTCTCGTTTGGGTGGACAAGCTGATATGTGAACAATATCGTTCAGACGCTCTTCAGCGAACTTCCACAAGGCTTCTGGTGCGATGTGTTTCTGGCGGTCGATTTCCAGCATTGAACAGTTTGATCTACTATCCCAACAGGCATTCTTGAGCCGCATTGAGAAGCACGCTTCCTCGCCATATGCCGCCTCCCCCATTGCGAGGTACAAAAGCCCATTCAACCCCAACAGGAACCCGAACCCGAGTTCGATATGCCTTCTTTCCCGACATTCGAATTGTCAACAGTGCTGGTCCTTCTTAGAAATTGTATCAAGAATATTGCTACAACACTGTCCAGTCAAAGCTCTGCAAATGCGACATCTTCCCCATCCAGCTCGTTTCATGCGACCCGACAACGGCGTATTCGGCAACTCTTACTTGATCATGGCAGACAATCCTATACATTTTGCATTTAACTCTATACGAGTGAGAGTGCCATAATTTTATGGAGAGAACACCATCTGTAGGACAATATAACTAGGTAGAAACGCTTCCTGACAGCATGGCGACATCGCGCGTTCGCGGTGTTTCTAATCAGTGAATGAACCGTCAGAATCGCATCGCTCATCATAAGTTCATAATGCAACGTTACCAGAACAATTCTTCTCATGCTTCTATACTGACTCTGAGGTAAAATCAAATGCTGACGTGAAATCAATTCTCGATAGGCAAGTATCCCAGGTCGAGATGACCATGTATTGTTATCTACTATATCAGATGCTTTTTTGAAGCTCATCTTGAATTTGCTTTCCAAGCTGCTCCTCTCAGAGCGGAGTGACAAAGACTTTGTCCCTCGTATTGTCCCATAGTTCGTCGTATGGAAGCGCGCTTATGTCTGGTATAAGGAAAGCGACCTGAGGCGTCATGGAGCAGTAGTAATGTGTTGCCCTCTGTGCCTTAATACGTGTGAAGAAGTGAACAGTCGAAAGCAACCCTTCGCAAGTTAAATCTTGCGGATTATGCGAACATGTTTTGCTAGGAAGTTGATTCAGTTTCAAGATTAGCTCTCAGTATTAGCATAGCCCTTGGACGAGTGGCTAAAAATCACACCACCCAAGAACAATCACTTTTTTCGGAAGCTGAGACAGAATTATTTAGTTAGCTGAAAATTGGCTCTCAGTGGTTCTGTGAGCTATTGAAAACGACACTCTTGGCAGTAATCCTTCCTGAGCCGTGTGACGGGCCTTTACACGCCCGTCCTTACTAATGTAGTACTGTGAGGAACCCTCCATAACTACCTTAACAGAAAAGCTAGACAAATTCTGAAAGCAGATTTGAACTCATGGTCGGTGCTAGAATATACATCTGATCAGTAAGTCTCATCACAAGTAACCATTTCGACCTGAGGACCTTTCATTGTTAGTCCGAGCACACCTTATGTAAGCCGAAACAGTAATTCCTGCAAACGAGGGAGCGTGTAAAGGTAACGCTCCAGTGCAGCCTTTAGAACCAGTTGTTGAAGACTCAGGGTGGCACTAGTTGGTGAAAAAGCCCACCTTAGGTGCACTGCGATTAGCGCCTCTTCATACGCTTTCTTGTTTGCATTGGTAATGGCTGTGACCGTTCTCGCATTCGAGATTGAGTGTGGAGGTAATAAGCAGTCGCGCGAGAATACAAGAAACCAGAATCCGCGAGACGGCTTATTGAGACATGTGAGTGAAGACCGCGAAGAGCGAGTGTAATGAAGGCTGTAGCGATACTGTAGAATTGCAAAAAGTCGCTGTTGGTCACACTGGAATGATATCAACAAGCGAGCAGTTGTTTGAACTTCAGCTACTCTCTAGATGAGATCTCGCTTGCTGGTACCATTTCGAGTTAATCAATACTTGCTTTTTTTCTCTGTTAGGGGGTTTTTACAAATACACAGGACCTCTGCAGTCCTTTATCACCTTGCAGTTTATCACATACCTTTATTAACAAGTATCCCTTCTAGAGAACTTACTGATGGTGGATTTTCCAGCGCTTGGGACCTAATGACATCATTTCCACGCCTTCTTCGCTGAGAAAAAAATTGGTTCTTCTTGCACCTAACGTTTTGGAAGTGTCAGCATCGCTAGCTGCTATCCTACTATATATAATTCACTAAGTATGTCTGTCAGTGTGTGTGTGTGTGTGTGTGTGTGTGTGTGTGTGTATGTG
>MU912018.1:21226-60410 GCA_036418165.1 Cooperia oncophora
GTGTGTGTGTGTGTGTGTGTGTGTGTGTGTTTGTGTGTGTGTGTGTGTGTGTGTGTGTGTGTCCGTCTGTTCACGAAATTCATAGCACGCGTCGCAGCAAGCGTGGTACGTTGGTTCCAAAGTGATATAAGGGATGGGACGGGAACATTAATGGCGGGTGACAGAAAGTGATAACAGTTGATGAGATCCGATAAGAGGTCTCGGAAGAGGATGATCACCAAATAAGTTACGCAGGTTACAGCAACGGTGGGAGCGTGATTTAGGGTGATATGATAGCGATATGATGGGACAGGAATATTGGCGGCGGGTGACGGAAGTGATAGGAGCTGAAAGTGACAAGTTGACATGGGAAAATCCGCTACACCGCTCACAACAGCAATGCCATCAACTCAAATATAACTGTCTCAATGATTCCGACATAACTCATTCCTCACCGCTCATCAGTAGCGGAATCATGTACGCCGCTGAGCTAGCTCTATTCCGAATGCATGGGGTTTGTTTACAGAGATGTTATGAACAGCAGCAACTTGACTCAGTCACTCTTATCAGAACTGTTTTCCATCAACAACCTCAGTGAGGGCCATTCAAAGCGTTCCACTGCTGAATGCGGGAGTGCATTCCAAAGCAAGATGCTTTAAGACGACAGAATGCATGAATCCTCGGCTGCTTCAGCGGTTAACCTAACAGGCTGCAATATTCTCGTGTAGATTATGAATGTACCAGTCGGATCGCTGGCTAAGGCCGGCTCTCCTCCTTCGGCGGGCGCTGTTGCTGCTTCTGCGTCCTGACGGGACGGGCGCTACTTTTCAGTTCTTGGCTGATGCAGAACATTCCTTCGAAAGTATGGTTGGTCAACTATCCGTAACTTAGCACGCAGCAAGTCCGCTCCGGGCGCTAATCCTTCTGTGACATGGCGAAGCCGGTCCATGTCGCAGAAGGGAGCGCCCGGCGACAGCTGGGCGATACTGGTTCAATATTATCGTGAAATGTGCCTTCTCATACAACTGCAGTAGGTGATATTGACAACTGAATTAAGCTCGATTGTGCTCTTGATGCTCCCTCCCAATACATTCTTTTGACTTCCCAGTGGAGGTCGTTGCCATCCTACTATATATAATCCGCTAAGTTATGCTGAAGTGTGTGTGTGTGTGTGTTTCTTGTGTGGTGCGTGCTGTCTGTCTGTCACGAGATTCATAGCGAGCGTCGCCATAAAAGATGGGCGACAGTCCAAGAATGGAGTATTACGTGGCAGGACGGGAACACTTTGGTGGGTGATAGAGTGTGATAGCACCTATAAGATTCGATAAGGCGGCCTTAGAAGGGGAGGCGTGACCGAGTTCATAGTGCGGACAACAGTAACAGTTAGGACATTGGTTCCAAGTATGAAAAATAGGGATGTGAGACACCATTATTGATGTGGTGACAGGCGACATGATAGGCGCAAGCTGATATAAGATCCGTCAAGAGGCGGTCAGAAGGGAGGTTGACCCCGATTCATTAGTGCGGGAACTAGTAACAGTAGGGACATTGGTTCAAGGTTATGAAATAGGATGTTGAGACACCATGATTGATGGGGCTGCAGGAATGATTAGCAGCTGATAAGATCCGTCAAGAGGCTTCGGTCAGAAGGGGAGGGTGGACCGAGGCCATAGATGCGAACCAGTAACAGTTTGGGACAATTGGTTCCAAGCGTACTGATATAGGATGTGAGACACGATATTCATTGATGGGTGACGAAGGTGTTGTTCACCAGTCAATTGCGTAGCCTTACACTACAGAAATGATATGAGTTCAGTGATAGGGACATTGATGCACGGGTGACAGGACTCTATCAATCGTGAAGAAACGATAAGGGTCATTAATCATTACCTCTCTTATATCACTATACCCCAAGTAGCAAAGGCTCAGTGTGCGTTACGTGTCCTCAGCCATCGCTTCCCTGATAGCCTTAGAAAATGAACTCATCCTACTATATAATGTCCGATGTCGCGAGCGGGGACGGGCGGCGGGGGGGGGGGGGTATGTAGTTCGCTGAAACAGCAAATCAAGGGAAATTCCGAGGAGAACCGAAAAACACATTCACCGAGCGCGACCGATTTACGCAAAGTCACCCTCGTGATCGCTTCAGCAAAGTACCCCACTATTTAAGGGCATGGTCAGGGTGGGTAGGCTACATTATTCCGGGGCAATTGGGTATGTGGCTTAGTAGGGGAGGAGTCCGTGCGGGTTGTTTTTCTGTAGAAGATTATCCAGCCAAAAACAAGCTCACGAGCGGACCGCATTCTAAATGTGAGGAGGAAAGCGTTCGTCGGTAGGCATTCCGGTGCAGCTAATGGAAACGAAATCTGCTATTTCACTGAGCGATTCATATTGCGCTGTATTGGCCGACTACACATTGTATCTATCTACGGATTTATGTGTTCTATGGGCGTCATGGCGCGAACTACACCGCCCCCGTGCTGTGTTCGCGGGATCCTCGGCCTTGCTCTGTCTGTTACGATTCGATTACTACAGCGCCTTATGAGCAGCCCACTACCGAGAAAATTCCGTTAAAATTATGGAGCCGCCTGGCGAAGCAGGCCAGCTCGGCAAAGCCGAGCTCAAGAGAAGGAGGAGAGTACGGCGTGAGCCGTGCGATCCGACTGGTTATGATTATTAGATTACTAATTGTTTTGACCCGCATCAATCGGATATCGGAGAATCCGTGAAAAGGGATTGGCAAGCTACTGATCCGGCATTTGGGCCAGTTCCTTATTCAGTACTCATCTGATCTTGTTCCCGTATTCCCCAATTCTCCGGCTCCCGTGAACGCAGAAGGAGGTCCAGTTAATCGATTTCTATGCTGTACTTTTCCCAGTTCTCACTTCTACGTTGCATGTGAACGCTGGCCTTACGGATCGTGTCTATGCTTGAAATCGGCAACAACAAAACCTTTCATGGAACTCAGTCTTAGCCGTAACCCCCCCCCCTCCTAGCAACAAGAGACAGCTAATTTTTTCCTGAAAACTCACAGATATTTTAAGTAACTTTTTGAGCTTTTCATTTAGGCACGATGGTTCAACTAGTAGAAAGAGAAGAGTGCCAAGCTTGATAACGTAGTATAGGGGAAACACTTCAAGCATGCGATCGAAAGCAGTCATTATGAATGCACTTATCCTGAAAGGAAAAATTATTGCGAATTTCATCACTGCTCTGAGATGGGTGTCCTGTTTTGACAGTATGGCTGACCCGTTCGAACTGGTCACGGCGTTCTAAACCAAATTTACGACTTTCGATTAATTTCAAGACTCGGTTATCCACACCATGCTACACGCTACTGCGATCCCCGCACCTATAGACGCGCAATTATTTGGACGCGCTCGTAATTTTTCAAACTTTATTTTTTATTTTCTACATTGCTTTCCCGTTCTCGAATCCCGGGTCGACTTCCACCAAAGCCTCCTGCCTTCCGGGGATGGTGAATTAGTACCAGATCCATCTGGGAGGATAAAACCCTGACTTGCACATCGGCTGGCCCCTCCCTTCCATCAATTCTCAGATTTTCCCCTACTTCCTGCCACTTCTTCCAAAATTTCCCCGAAAACTTCCCTACTTTTTCCTAAAAATTTTGCTGTAGAGCGGGGAGGGGGGGGGAGGTATATAGTACGCATGAAACAGGAAAACCAAGAAAAGTCAACCACCACTTCCACCACTCATAGAAAAGCGAGAAAGTGAAGACCCCTGTCCCAACTATGAGCAAGTACGACCCCCCCCCTTTTACAACGTCCGAGGCGAGAAAAATCAACTACCAAAACAAATTTTTCTTAGCTCAAATACGGCCCCCCTCTCCTGGCGGCTAATTACGACTCTCCCCCCCCCCTGTAGGGGATTCCCCAACAACGATGTGCCCTGAAAGGCTTTGTTGCAAATTTCGACTTTTTATAACCTTTCTCAACGTCTTTTTCGTTTTTCAACTCCCAGTCCCCTTCATACTCGTACACGCGTACACGCGTATTCACGCACCGGGATCTGTCCCTTGGCCACGCCCACTTTTGTGGCTTCTTGCGAAATTTCGATATTTTTTCGAAGTTTGCTTAGTTGGACTTCTAGTGAAGTGCCCCGCCCACCATGAGAACCTCTGCTCACTTTGACGGGGCTTCTCCAAAGCGAGTGGAGTTTCTCATAGTGGGCGAGACTTTATGTAGCATGCCCAAAAACTTCGAGAAAATATCAAAATTTCACGAAAAGCCGCAAATGTGAGTGTGGGCAAGGGAGCGGAGTCTAGATTCCCGCTAAGTACGTGAAAAGTCGGAGTTTGCAACAAACCCTTTTGAAAGTGGGCGAAGTTGCCCACGTCCGATGTACAGTCCTTATCAGCTAGTGTATGTGCTAAAACGAAAATGCCACAAAAGTAGGAATTATAAAATAGAATTCGAAAAACCACGATCACGCTGAAGTGTGGGCGTGGCTATAGGGGCGGGGCTTGCGGCAGTGTCAGCATGGGTAACTAAGACTCAGACTGTTCTAGTGAATCTGGTTAAAAAGTCGTGATTTTGGTTTGAAAAGTCGTAAATTGTGTTTGGAAAGTCCTGAATTTGGTTTCAAAGCAGAGATTGGGGTATTGTGCTCTTCCCGAGTTTCATTTCTGATTTGTATGTGTAGAAACAATGTGAAACCGCGAAAATTTCGTTTGAAAGATAAAATGGACACCAAAAGTTAAGAAAGTTTTTTAAAATCGTATCTTGCAATATTTTGGTGCCTAGCACCTTCATCAGGCCTGAAATTATTGAGCTTGTTTTTGGCTGGATAATCTTCTACAGAAAAACAACCCGCACGGACTCCTCCCCTACTAAGCCACATACCCAATTGCCCCGGAATAAGTAGCCTACCCACCCTGACCATGCCCTTAAATAGTGGGGTACTTTGTGAAGCGATCACGAGGTGACTTGCGTAATGTCAAGTAGTTCCTCCCTGTTGTTTATTTCGGGTAGTAGCCGTTTTATTTCCAACCAGTCGGATCGTCCAGCTGTCGCTGTCGCCGGGGGCTCCTCCTTCTGTGACATGACCCGGCTTCGCCGGGCCATGCGCATTGGCCGCGTGTTGAGTTACGAATCGCTGATCAACCATACACTTTTCAAAGGAATGTTCTACATCAGCCAAGAACTGAAAAGTAGCGCCCGTCCCGTCAGGACGCAGAAGCAGCAACAGCGCCGGCCGAAGGAGGAGAGCCGGCCTTAGCCAGCGATTCGACTGGTACATTCATAATTTACACGGGAATATTGCAGTCTGTTAGGTCAACCGCTGAAGTAGCCGACCGAGGATTCAGGCATTCTGTCGTCTTAAAGCGTCTTGCTTCGGAATGCACTCCCGCATTCAGCAGTGGAACGCTTTAAATGGCCCTCACTAAGGTTGTTGATGGAAGATAATTATGGTCAGAGTGATTAGGTGAATTGCTGCTGTTCACAACATCTCTGTAAACAAACCCCATGCATATGGAATGGAGATAGCTTAGCGGTCGTAGATGATGTCGTCACTGATGAGCGGTGAGGAATGAGTTGTGTTGGAAACATAGAGATCGTCATACTTGAGTCATATCGATCGGATGTTGTGAGCGGTGAAGCGGGTCATCCCATGTTACCTTGTCACTTTCAGCTCCTATCACTTCCGTCATCCGCTAATAATATTTCCCATATCACTATCATATCACCCTATATCACCTCTCAGATCCAAGATCCCACTGTTGCTGTAACATGCGTTACGAATTCGGTGACCCTCCCCTTCCACAGCCCCTTATCGGATCTTATCATTTGTTACCATTTCTGTCACTTGCCAATAATGTTCCTTTAACACAACCTATATCACCCTTCAGATCCAAGATCCCCTGTTGCTGTAAGCTGCGTTACGAATTCGGTGACCCTCCCCTTCCCCGGCCCCTTATCAGATCTTATCAACTGTTACCACTTTCTGTCACCCGTCAATAATGTTCTCGTCCCACCTATTAATATATCACTTCTTGGAACCAACCTTCCACGCTCACTGCGACGCTCGCTATGAATTTCGTGACAAACAGACAGACGCGCACAAACAAGCACACATGGACAGACATACTTAGTGGATTATATATAGTAGGATGCCTCCGCTACTTTCCCTTCCGTCGTGTTCTCTACTGAGCGGTGTAGTACTTTGATGATTAGTGAGGGGGCTTCTTGGTGAGCGTGTTCCTTTATGCGATGCCTGCCTGGAGAAACTGCTATTAGGGTGAGAATTTGGATTCCCCAGCGCTCTCCAGTGTTCGTCGATCCGTTTGTGGTCGATCCGTTCGATCCGTTACGACACCTCTTCTGCGAACAAGCGTGGACTCAGGATTCGCTGGGTTTCTCTATATGTTACGATTCGTTCAATACAATAGAGGAGCTCAGGAATGACAAATTCCGTTCCCATGAAAGTGCGCCTGGCGACCCAGGCTAGCCCGGCGAAGCCGGGCGATCCGATTGGTTTTTCAAATATAAACGATATAGCGACGGCGTATACAATGGTTCGTCCCCAGCCGAATTAGAAGGGACACTTCCCAGTGGAATTCGTAGGATCACAGCATCGAGTTTACTGTGAAAAACCCCAACAGTGAAGGAGTTGTACAGTTCTTGAACACAAAAGTTCGGATCAGAATAGGAGTCACGGATTTATCCTGATATAAAAAGCAAGCTTCAAAGAATGTGTTTTTGCACGCTAGAAGAGGCCACCCCCCTGTATATGAAAGCCAGTCTTGTCGGGAATATGGTGATCACTAAGGAGTAAATATGCACTCAGTAGTCATCAGAAGGGGATTCGATGGTGGACAGAATTCTATGATAAGAGAGAATGGTTATACAAGCACTCGCACCTATACATGGAAACCATATTTTGCGGCGGACGGAATTCCCTTGGTACTACCTTATCTGAATGAAAACACGGCATTAAAGGCAGTGGCACGATAAATCCCTGAAGACGAGTAGGATTGATGCGCCTGGCAGAATAGAATTCTGCGACCCTGGGCAGGCACTACATAGCGGTTTCCACCAAGAAGGTGCTCTTATAAGGGCCCTATCGAGCCACAACTTTACGTCCCAAACGCCCGCCACGCCCGCCCGCCCACGAATGGACGACCGTTCCTGAAGCTCTAATCGATTCACTTGCCGAGCAAATTATGAAGCGAAGGGATTGGTATGAAGCGACCGTGATGTTGCATGCCTACATGGGTACACATATGCAGCCGTATCTTCGGTAGCGGTGATTGGTACGATGGCACGGGAAACTCGTCCGAAATCGATATTCAAGTCACTGAGAACGGAGGGTTTTTCTTCGCAAGATTTTGACCGTTTCACTCCGTTCTTTCGCCATTTACCCACTACACACCGCCCTACTAGCACATTAGGCTAAGTAGGAAACCATCGTGCCAACTGCCTTCAAAAGTAAATAATATAGTAAAGAATCTAAAAGTTGTCAACTCAAAGGGACAGTTAAGCTGGTGGAATGTCAGGATGCGGACAGAAATATGTGTGAAAAACTGGGAGGCCCCTCCACAAGCGGATCGACGGAATACTGGAGAGCGCTGGGGAATCCACCCTCTTACCTGATACCAGTTTCTCCAGGCAGGCATCGCACAAAGGAACCCGCTCACCAAGAAGCCCCCTCATTAATCATCAAAGTACTGCACCGCTCAGTAGAGAACACAATGGAAAGGAAACTATTGGAGGCATCCTACTATATATAATCGGCTATGTCCGTGTGTGTGTGTGTGTGCGTCTGTCTGCTCTGCACGAAATTTCTAGCGGCGTGCCCAGAAGATAGGATGACAGTTCCAAGAAAGGATATACACGGCAGGACGGGAACACTTTTAATGGGTGACAGGAGGTGATAACACCTGATAAGATTCGATAAGGGGCCTTAGAAGATGAGGGTGACCGAAATCGTAGCGTGAGTTGCAGCAGCTGCGGGACCTTGATTTCAAGAAGTGATATACAAGGCAGGACGGGAACAGTTTTGGTGGGTGACAGGAGGTGATAAGATTCGATAAGGAGTGAAGGGAGGGGTGACCGAATTCGTGGCAAGTTGCAGCAACTGCGGGACCGGATTTCAAGAGGTGATTGATATACGCGGTAGTGTGGTGGCTGACAGGAACTGATACCATCTGATAAGATCGGATAAGGGACCCCAGACGTGGGTGTTACCAAATTCTTAGCGCAGGTTGCAGCGACCGTGGGACCTTGATTTCAAGACTTGGTATAGGGTAAGGGAAGTGGACATGATTGGTGTGTGACAGAAACTGATAACATCTGATAAGATTCGATAAGGGGCCTTAGAGGCGGAGGGTCACCAACTTTGTAGGGCAGGTTGCAGGGTCTGTGGGACCTTGGTTCAAAATAGAGGTATAGGAGGAGGAGGGCAAGAACGCACTGACGGGTGACACTAAGTGACAGCAACTGATAAGGGTTGAAAGCGTCATCATGCGAGAATCCGCAACATCGCTTACTGTCACAATGCGATTGATATGACAAGTATCAGGCTCTCAGTAGTTCGTACACAACTCACTCCTATGCTCTTACCGCTATCACCATCATGTACGGCCGCTAAAGCAACTGGAGTTCAGATGTATGACGGTTGTTTATTCAGTTGCCATGAACTGCAGCAACTAACTTTATTACTATAACCATGATTATCTTCCATTAACAAGCCGAGAGAGGAATATTCGAAGAGCAAAACCCGGATGCTGGAGTGCATTCCAGAGAAAAACCCCTACAGTGGTGTGAAAAGCACTGAACGGTAGGATGCTTTGGAGGCTACAGGTCACTGAATTTTCGTGTGAGGGTTATGGAGATTTTTGGTACTAAATCCGAGAAAAGAATGGACAAAAGGATAGATTTCGACGTTACATTGGGACAACGGTTACAATTCTACCATATATAACCGACTATGTCCGTGCGTGTGCGTCTGTCTCTTTGACACGACATTCATAGCGCCGGTTCCAGTAGCAGCGAGATATTGGTTCCAAGAAGTGACGTAGAGGGTGTGACAGAAACACTGTTGGTGGGTGACAGGAAGTGAAGTTGATCAGTAGGTAATATCTGATAAGAGGCCTCAGAATGGAACTCTCACCATATTCGTAATGCGGGTCACAGCATCAGCCAGGTGTTGATTCCAACATATGATTTAGGGTATGGGACAGGAACATTGTTGGTGGATGACAGGAACTGTAAGCTGCTCATAAGATTCGAGGGATGTTAGCAGGGTATGGTCACTGAGTCCATCACGCGAGTCACAACAACAGTAGGAGGTTGGTTCCAAGATACGATGTAGGGTTTAGGAAAGGAACACCAGGTTGGTGACAAAAACAGCCAGCATCTGATAAGATTGGATAAGGGGCGTCAGACTCTTTCTTTTGATGTCGTTAGAATTTTGGAAGCAACAAAGCGCTGCATATGCACGATTCTCTCGCCTGATTCAACTTTAACCCATTGCCCGAGTTACTTTCAATTATTTTTCTACATTTTGCTGGAAAATGCACTGTGACTTTTCGCGTATTTTGCACACTCTACCTCGCCTCGAAAGAGTGCCTGGCGAAGCCAGGCTGGTTCGGGTTGGCGAAGCCGAGCCGTGACGAAGAAGGAGAAGCACCCGGCGGCAGGGTGATCCGGCTGGTTGGAAATAACACGGTTACTGCCCGAAATAAACAATAGGGAGAAACTACGTGACATTATTGTAATCGCGTCCCAAACTATTCCACTACTGAAGGGCATGGTTAGGGTGGGTTGGCTATTTATTCCGGGACAACTGGGTAAGTGGCTTAGTGGCGGAGGGGAGTCCGTGCGGACTGTATTTCTGTAGAGGTACATCCAAATGAGAACAAGTTAAATAATTTCAGGCCTGACGAAGGTGCTACGCACCGAATATCGCAAGATAAGGTGTTTTGTGAAACCTCCAAAACTTTTGGTGTCTTTTGGGTTTTCGAACTAATTTTTTGGAGTTTCACATTCTTTCTTCACATCCCGTTTATAAGCGGGGAATCTCTCGTCTAATCTTCTTGCCGGAGGGCCGAACATAGATAGGCGGAGGCTTAGCAAAATGCTTCACTTGGGTGCCCCTATGTGTGAACCAGCTCATGCAAAAACAGGCTGTGCTAAACAAGAGCGTAGTTCATACTTTCGAGGAGCGATAGCGCGCAAAAGAGTAGAGTATTCTCTAGCTGGAGACTTGATCCGCTACATCATTACAGTATTGAATATATTCGGTCTTGGCAATGAAAAGTGGTGCAGTCATCTTGGAGCTCTTCTCGCTTCCCGAGGCTCGAAGACGAACTGCACACTCTTTTTTGAGAACGGTCGAGCCATGTGTGAGCTGAATAGGTCTGCAGCTGGAGTAGTGTGGCTCTTTCTTCGCTCAAAAGGTACGAGAACGGGGTTGAAGGGCCATTATACGCGGATGCCAATTCCCGACTCCCAGCGCGCTATGTTCAGAGTGCAACACGTACATACAGTATGCACTGAAATTCCGAAACGATAACGTAGTCAAAGGTATTGAATTATGAAGTGAGTCGGGAGACCCGGGTACTCTCCAGGCCCGTTCCCGTGAACTGAAGAATGGAGCCCTACCAGTAGACACGCATGTTGTTTGTTGGAGGTTTTTCATTGGGATAAACATAAGTCAGTAGAAGAGGAACGACTACAAGGATTGTGTTGCATACTAGCCAATTTCTACTGGTGACGAGTAAGATGAAAAGGAAGAAACAGATCACTTTTGCAATCTGAAATTGAAGAGTTAGTTATCAAGCATACAATGGGTTACTGGGATTCTTGCCTTACCAAATCAACGCTTTGACCAGTTCCTTTTGAAAGCGATTCCAGTCCACGAGCAGTAAACCACTTCTGAATTGCGAACTGATTAATACATATACCTGCATTCCACCTCGTAGCCAACCACCCGTGTACCGACCTTGTTGTGGACTCTGTCATAAATGAGCTCATTAAGCTCCTCCATACTTGAATTAGTAGTAAAATCAAATGGACCTCACTGATTGCTGATTTAAGAGTACACATGTTATCATAGCAGATAATTGCTCAATTCCTCATCTGATCCGAAGGTTGGTTGTTGCCATTAGTGCTAGGATCAGTACAAAGGTTTCTGACAGTTCTAGTGCTGCTCTCCATGTTGCTATGCTTATTCCTAACAATTTATTTAGGGGTCATCCATATCAGCGCCCCCTATATCAAAATTAATATAGAACGGGCAGAAGGGACGTATGTTCCGACTTGCAGTTTCTGCAAAAGATTAAGTGAATGGTTCTTTACGACAAGTCCTCTCGTGTTACTTGCGAGTCAAAGATCGGTCCCCTCGATAACCTCGTCACCTGCGCGCTTTTTCAGTTTGGGAGTTTGACGGCACACAAAAAAAAGAAAGAAGCGCCTCACGTCATAAACAGGTTACATCGCGCACCCCTGCTGGTACCACTCTGTCCCCCTCGCTCCACATGAATGGAAAGAAGCGGCTGCATCACTCGAACCTCGCCTCATATACAGTCGTCATCCTTGCACTTGATAGTCAATGTTCAATGTCAGTGCGGCTGCGTGCGGCGCGGTCGTCAGCATCCGTACTGCACCAATCGTTGAACCAGAGAGTGACATTACTGTAAGTATAACCTTGCGTCGTTACTCGTTTTCTATCACTTTTTGTCACATACGGCGTTTCAACGAAAAGGCTGAGAAGGCTTCAAACAGTGTGCACGCTCCTTCTCGCCGACAGCCCCTATCAAGTGGCAAGGATGACGACTGTACTATTTTCGCAAAAAATCGAGATGGGAGCTGAAGTCGGAGAGGCTTGTGGGAGGGAGCACCTACATTGAATTAGGTGGTAAGTAGGTCTTGCCACTGTTGTGGTCTTTTTCTCTCATTTCTCTTATCATACAGCCAGAAAGTTATTGAGTTCTTCAGTCCCCTTTTCCAGAACTGGGAGTTCGTGAGTTGAAGAAGTCGTCCATCTCACGAGCCATCATCAAACTTTTTGAAAGTTCTCTTAGCTTAGCCAATCTGGAGAGAGAGAAACAGGGCATCTTCTGCGAATATGTGGGAGAAGATGGTTGACAAGCTGCCTCTCTCTTAGGTCTGTTGTTAATTATTTGCAGGTTTCAAAAGCAGTGTGAGGTCTGGCGTTGTCACGAAACCGTGTAATACGAAAGCTCGGTTACTTGTCCAAACAGTTTCCGCGACTGGAACTGAGTAGTATAAATGGTTGCGTAACCATGTGCTCTCAAAGGGCCAACTCCTTGTACAGATCCCCTGCCGTCCAGAAGCGGCACAGAAGAACCTTCTCAAATGTGCGTGCTTGGTTTGGCGGCTAAATGGGTCTTTTCTCGAGATACACAGTAAACACGGGAGTAATAGAACTTGGAATCACACAGATCCACCTCTATCTCAATAACCAGTAGTTCACAAAAACCTCCTCTGGAGGGGGAGGAAGGGGACTGGCAAAGAGGGTAGAGTGAATCACGTGTCATCCGTCCAAGTATGAGGGATCACCAAAACGGTAGGTTTCGATGGCCGAGGCTTACAGGCGGTTGATGACTGTCAGTTTACGTCCATCCGAGTCTTGTCGCAAGGACTTGTGCATGGTAGGCTCCTCTTCGACGCGTCGAGAAATCTGCATCTCCAACGGCGTGGCGCCTTTGGAGACGCAGCCTTTCTCGACCGTCTTTGGAGACGGCGTCTGCTTTCGCGCAGCGCACGAACCAGGGAAGAGCACCACCTCAATATAGATAAAGCCCCACGGATGTTAAACGAATTGGAAGCTGTGAGCTCTTCGAAAACACTGGCAAGACTATCTTACCGACCTAATGCTTCCCATAAAAGGATCCCTTAGCATACCCTGCACTCAGCACCAATCAACTAATTGTAGCAACACCTATATGTTCATTTTCATTGCACATATAAAAAGATGTGAAAATCCAAAACCTTGACAATTCAAGAAAGAAGGAGGCGAACCTCATCCTCTACTGGATTCGCACCAGCTAACTATTACAAACCCTAAACTTCATATTATGACAACAAAATAGAGCACACTTTTTCCAATTGAACGATCTCTTTCGACCTAGGATTATGCATATTATTATCACTTTTACCAGAAATACATTACGCAGACCGGTTAGATCCCAAAAAATCATATCTAGTAAAGGAAAAAAAACAATGTCTTAATCTATTTGCTTCCAAAAAATTTCAATATATACTCTAATAGGCTTAGCTCCTAAACGACTTCATTGCCCCATTTTGTCCATGCTAAAATGATTCTATTTCATGAAAGGCCTTCCGAATTGTATGTAACACAACCACAACAACATCGCGACAGATCAATTACTCCTATCCTATGTTACCAGAACTGCTGGGAACGAAACTATAACACAATAAAACACAGCCAACATCAGCGGATTGAAGATACGATGACAATGACGATGTGATGATCGAGCTTTGACCAGTGTTTGCCCTCATCAAATGGAGAATTCCTCTCCATACCTTGCCATGAAATACATCAAAAACAAGCCGGCAAACAATCCTACCGATTGCAAGAAAAGCACGTAGGCACCGCGACGTAACGACACATTCAACGCTTCCTCCATCGCCTTCCTCATCTCAGGCATCTATAAAAATTCGTTCAATGAAATAATCACACTTGAAAAAGATATGCAATGACAAGAAGCCCTCTCACTCCTTATGTGTCGCCATCAAAATAAACTTATTTACCATGCAACCTAGCGATATGTATAGAAACATTCCACCAGCTAAAGCAAACGCATACTTCGAAACATCTGGACCCAATTCACCTATACCAACACCGATCGCAAAACCTGGAAAAGATGGTCCATGAAAGGCAAACAGCACATGAAGTACATGAAGCTGCGATCCCACCGATGTAGCAGGTTATGGCGCTAAGCAGGTTATAGAGAAGAGCTTGACGGAGATTCATGCCGGATGCGACAAGGATAGCAACATCACCTGAAAACGACTTCCACGGTCGACATGATACTTTCGAACACTACCGGTAGTGAAAATATGAGCGCCGTTCCACGTTTTTTGTTGCATTAGGTTGGAAAGAAAGTCCGTGACTCTGACCATAACCCCCGACCAAACTTTCCTTCACTGAGCGACACCTCCGGAAAGAAAGTTCTGCGACTCTGATCATAAATCTCGACCGGATTTTTCGTCATTAAGAGACACCTTCAATCAACAAGATAAGCATCATTAATAACTATGACAAGGGTCCAACTTTTGAACATCTTCACCTTTCAGTTTGTAGAAGTACGGCAGCTACGATGAAAAGAGTTCGACCTCATTTTTGAGACGTTGATTTTCAAACTTTTGCTATCCAAAGAAGTAGTGATCAAATTAGGTGATCGTTAGAGGCTACTGAATTCGGTGAATAAGCTGGTAGCCATCAATGACTAAGATTCATGATATTGCGATTGAGCCCCATCGCCACATGTGGACTTCGCATTTCCGAGAAGTATAAGGAAACTGGGTGTTTGTGAATAAATCAAGCATGACGTTACCCACGTTTTGAAGTTGACTAGACTGTGGCAGTTACGTTGTGCCAATACCCAACGACATCGCTTTTAAGTCCCACCAGTAACACCGGGACCCCTTTATCCGCACACTTCTGCTTTTAGTTAACACGCTGACGACAGTGTCGGACAATGTCCGACTGCATACTGCTCTAATAATGAAGACGTGCGAGCAACTAAGTTTGCTCAAAAGATGTTTATAGGAGTATGACATTCTGAAACGAGCAGCACAGTGGTTTGGCCAGGACTGCCTGGTTTGGCCAGGACGCGCCACAGGCGCCGGCGCCAATATGCGTTAGGTCACCAAAATCGCTGAAAACTTGTCTCGTGGGTTAGCTCGACTCCTGAACACGAATATCACAATCGCTTGCCACAAAACTGCCTGGCGCCCGCGCTAAAATGTCCTAGATCATCAAATTCCCTGAAAACTTGTTCCTACCGGTGAACCGACCCCCTCTACAAAAATATCATGTCCACTTAACGCGTTCACGACGATTTCTGTCAATGATGGACGACAGAAAGTTTGTCTCGTGGAACGGCGTCGCCCAATGCTGTCCAGCAGTTAATATATAAAACAAGATGTGCGCGATAGTTTCACTTTTTTTCGTAAAACTAGTTCAGAAACAAACATTTCCGGGTCGAGGGATGCGATATTGTTCTTTAGGAAATCAAAACCAACTGGGGAAACAAATTTTTAGTCAATTCTGTCTCCAGAGGAAGAATCTGCTAAAAATTGCCTGATTTAGGAAGATTGGAGAATAAGAGCTAAATTGTGTCAAGGATTCGAAATTGCTGTACTCGTCTCTTGCATTTCTCGATACATTTTGGTCGTCGTAATTTATTTATTTGGAAATTAATAAGTTTCAGTGTAGAAAAATGTGCCGTCCCAGGCGCAAGTTATGGGGAAAATGGCTCGTCGTCAACGTGTTAAGCAGGCAATTCAACTACTTCAAAGAGCCTGTGAAGGTTATGTGCAAGTGTTATACATAGTGCTGTGCCTTACGAGGTTGATAGGTGGAACAATTTATCCAATATGGCCTAACGTTTCGACTGAATCGTCGTCATCAGAGGCCTGAATGTGTTTCAAAGGATTAGATTGCGCTCTACCCACCAAGCGGCCTCGTCAAAACTCTAGCGGTTCCCGCATCGTGTCAGGAACCCCTCGAGAAAACCCCCGTCATCGCCGAAAGTCAACTCACCGACGGTTCCACCTTATAAAGCGGCGATGTCCGCTGCCACACAAGAGCGATATTAGTTGTAAATGAGGAATACTGCGCTGTCTCCGTATAATAAAAATATTGTGGAGACGCCACGTAGCGCTCTGTCATTCTATCAGCTCGCAGTGTGGTTATAAACGGCAGAAGGTCATTTGTTATTGCAGGACACTCATCGTCGGCTGTTCAATTCTGGGTTTTCTGGTGAAAATCCAGAACGCTTCTAATGCTTTTCTTGCAGAAATTTCCGTCTCATGTGCCAGCAATACGCACTTTAATTCGAACTCCACGCCATTATGTTGCTCAACTTTATGTCTTCGAGGGCTGTTGTTAGGGTACCGCGTCTCATACTAGCAAGATGTTCTTTGATGCGAACTGCCAAGACCCTTCCTGTTCCCCAATATAAGTAGAGTTACATGCCTGGCACTGGATTTCAATAATGACTCCCACTTGCATGCAGTCGCCAAGCTTCCCGTGCGGGCATGTAACGCAATTTTCAGATAAGCACTGCTTGTCGTACAGTCTGTTGCGAACCAGTTGCCGTTTGATGTTCTCGTTAGGTATATTCACCAAACTGCAACATCGTCCTGCAACTGTGCTCTTATATACTCGGTGGATTGCAGAGCTCACCTTTTCAGAAATTAAGGGAATGCATAAGGGTAGCTTATTTTGACGCGCGTACCTCTCGTTGTTGAAATGCGAAGCGAAAGAGCGAGCATGCTAACGTCTTCTGTCTGATCGACTTGGAGGAAGGTTGAGGGTGATGCCAAGGTTGATTTGCGACTCTATTCGATCTAGGGCTAAATCGGCTCTTTGTGCGAAATACGATAGGACTGTTGGGCACACATCGCGAATATCACCCTAGTCATGAGAGCAGCTCCACCGCGAACCACCACACACACGCACGACAAGCTCAAGGTGGAGAACATCCGAGGCGGGTCACTGTTATTGGTGACACTCATCTCTCTGCTAATGCTTTAAGTCTGTTGAGCCTTGGTCCGTTCTTCTCGCCGGCGCTCAGAACGTCACAGCACAAGTATTTCGGAAAAGTGGTTGGAGGTCTTCAACGGCTTAGAGACCTACTACGCCTAAATAGCGAGCGCCACGGAGTACGCAAACCACTCTTTATCCAGGATCGCGTCTGAGTATATACCATTTCCGCGCACATCCAACAGAGAACCACAACCAGCACACGAAGCTGATGTTAAGTTCAGAGTACTGTCAACAGGTATTCTAGCCGTTCTCGGTCGTTTTAAACGGCTACGAAACACGAACTTAACCCGCGAGCAGTGGCTGGGGTTCAGAGAATTGCGCGAGTTAAGATCTAATGGTTCCATACGCATATCCGTCAGCGATAAAGGTGGAGAATTCGTAGTTATGCCACAATCTCTTGATCGTGCCATAACTGAAGCCCATTTGCGGGATTCTACCGTTTACCGCCGCGTTAGTGAAAGAGACTTCTCATCGCAATGCAGACGTCTCAAATACATGGTTGTGCATTGGGAAATCTGCAGGCTCGATGATAAGTTGATTAGTAGGCCTCAAACTGGACAACCCAAGTTGCCCAGTTTTCTACAGCCTTCTGAAGACCCACAAGCTTGCTCCTCAGAGTGATGTGCTGTCACTTGCCTGCGGATGCTTATAAGATCCGACCCATTATTAGCTGCGTGGGGGGGACCAACCGATCGAATATCCTGGTTTCTCAACGCCATCGTCAGTCAACTGCTACCCATGGTTCCCTCTCACCTGCCCAACACCAATCATTTCCTTGAACAGCTTCGGAATTGTAACATCCAGAACGGATCTGTGGTGGAGTCATTTGATGTCACATCGCTTTATACCAACGTCCAAAACGAGCAAGCCTTGCAGGCATTATCTGAAATGCTGGACAGGCACATTTCTCGTATAAGAACGTTTGGACTCGACAAAGCGCACATCATGACTCTAATCAAGGAATGTTTGAGTTGTAACATTTTCAAAGGGCAGGCACATATTACTGTCAAATGAGAGGACTCGCCATGGGTCAGCTCTTGCACCGGTCCTCGCTGTTTGCTTCATGGGTAGAATAGAGCAACCGGTGCTAGAACGCCTACCTTTAATGTACTCTAGATATATATATGACTGTTTCATAATAACATCAACACACAATCCGAAATGGATGAATGTTTCCGGCTTATGAATGAGCAGTCAGAGTACATTAAACTGACACGGGAAACCCCGCAAGACGGTTGGCTACCTTATTAAACACGCAAGTTAATATAATCCAATGGCATCGCTCGAGTGAAATGGTACCGAAAAAGTAGCTCTAAAAATATCTTGAATCACGCCACATCGGCACATCCGACAGCCGTGAAACGCGCTGTTGTTCGCAACATGTTTAGAACGGCAACCGGTATGCGCACGGGCGATGCTGAGCGAGAAGAATCACGACAGCTAGCTACAAAAATAGCCATTATGAATGGTTATACGGCACCATCTCATCGAGCGAGACAGCACAACGGCCCACGAGAGGTACCGCGTCAAAATAAGCTACCCTTATGCATTCCCTTAATTTTGAAAAGGTGAGCTCTTGCAATCCAACGGAGTATAGTAAGAGCACAGTTGCAGGACGATGTGCAGTTGGTGAATATACCTAACGAGAACATCAAACGGCAACTGGTTCGCAACAGACTGTACAACAAGCAGTGCTTATCTGAAAATTGCGTTACATGCCCGCACGGGAAGCTTGGCGACTGCATGCAAGGGAGTCATATATGAAATCCAGTGCCAGGCATGTAACTCTACTTATATTGGGGAAACAGGAAGGGTCTTGGCAGGTTCGCATCAAAGAACATCTTGCTAGTATGAGACGCGGTACCCTAACAACAGCCCTCGGAAGACATAAAGTTGAGCAACATAATGGCGTGGAGTTCGAAATAAAGTGCGTATTGCTGGCACATGAGACGGAAATTTCTGCAAGAAAAGCATTAGAAGCGTTCTGGATTTTCACCAGAAAACCCAGAATGAACAGCGCGAGATGAGTGTCCTGCAATAACAAATGACCTTCTGCCGTTTATACACACACTGCGAGCTGTAGAATGACAGAGCGCTACGTGCGTCTCCACAATATTATTTATACGGAGACAGCGCAGTATTCCTCATTTACAACTAATATCGCTCTGTGTGTGGCAGCGGACATCGCCGCTTATAAGGTGAACCGTCGGTGAGTTGACTTTCGCGATGACGGGGTTCTCGAGGGGTTCCTGACACGATGTCGGAAGCGCTAGAGTTGACGAGGCGCTTGGGGGGTAGAGCGCAATCTAATCCTTGAACACATTCAGGCCTCTGATGACGACGATTCAGTCGAAACGTTAGGCCATATTGAATAAATTGTTTCCACCTATCAACCTCGTAAGCACAAGCATATATATAACACTTGACTACTAACATGCCGAGGTTGCAAGAAGAGAGAAGCTGGAGAATTCTTCGAACTGTTATGTGCAAGATTTACGCAAGAAACTTAGCTCTCGCTACCATCCATAATGTCTCCAAGTTCTTCCAGTGTGAACAAAGAAGACCAGACGCTGTCACGATCGCTCGGCGCACTTTGCCAGACTAGTGCAACTAATGTGGCGCCTTTCACAAAAAATTTCCTTGATGACCGGGAATGCAAAGAGCATGGGAGTTGTCATTTAGGTTCAGCCAGCCTAGAGATGTTGCCGAATGAAATAACTCCAGCTTGTAGGTGATGATTCAAAGGTCTGTGTCATAGCAAGCATAGCAGCATAGTTAGCCTTCCTGATGACAACACAGGTGTCAGCTCCGTCTAGTACGGCGGAGTGACCCTATGGGAACTCGTAATATCGGATAGGTTGAAGAGTACCTTGAACTTGGGAGGGGGGGGGGGAATCTTCAAGCTTTGGAAGCTCCCACGAAGCCATAATATACCCATCTGCAAAATCCTTACAACGTAGAGAACAATCCCCATTAAGCAGGGGTAAGGATCAAAATAATTTTTGATTTTTTTTTCCAGAGCAATTCGTTCAAATCGCACTTTTTTTCCAACCTAATATTTCATCACCTCTAATCTCAGTTCATGTCAACCTACTCACCTAACTCATGCGGAAACTCTTCAGCGAGGACAGCGAGAGAAACGGACAGTCCGGAATTCATTGACTCGGCAAATGATGCTCCAATTGAAATGCCGTCGATGAAGTTGTGGAAGCCATCACCGAAAATGATCATCCACGCGACAGCAGCTATCGCTGAGTCGCCAGCACGGAATTCCACAGCATGGTCGTGCACACAAATGCCGTGGGCCTATAAAAAGTTCCCAAAGACTTCAATCGCATATTGTAAACTTGCGGTGAGTTTAGTAAAAATCTAACTTGACTAAAAGCTGGGGTTTCCCTGCGCTAAACAGAAAAACCACACCACACACACACAAGAACGTAGCCCAGACTAGATAAACAACTTAATACATTTGTGTAGAATGCTGTTACCGAAGACTCAGAATCTCTGAATTTTAGACCAATTTTTCGGCAGATAAAGAACTCGCCATCGCGTGTTCTACGGCTTTGCTGTTCCGAGCAAAGAGATACCTATGATGTACTGTAAAGCGAAAGCTTGAGACTGCGGTAACAAGGAATGGTGGAGATCAATACTGGGCATTCCGGAAGTCCATGGTTCAGAAGCTACTAGAAATTACTCCAACTCGTCTAGAATTCAACTCCCGACATCCAGTGTTATATTACACGACCTTTTTGTGAAGTAAGCCTCCGACTGCAAATCCCGATGCGTACAAAAAGGCATGAAAAAGCGTTCTGGAACTGGTTCTGCACAAATCGACTGTAACACAAAACCGAATACTTCGAGTGGTGAAGAGTTCTTAATGAACTATGAAGGCGGAATAAGCGAAAGAGCGACTGAGCTATCGTTTCGTGAAACAGCAACCGAGCAATATGCTTTCCCCTTTCTCATTCTCCGTGCTCAATAAAGCAAGAAGGATAAAGAAGGGGCCCATAAATAACAACAGAAATTAATGTAAAAGAAAATGAGTAAAGTAGAAATAAAAGAACTATAAGAAAATCAACTCATCCAACCGCATTATAATGTAGTTCGCTGTGGGAGCTTGGGCGTGTGAGGCGGGATTAGTATGGCGCGAGGCCAACCCGTTCTTCAACACGTTAAAGCGCACAACTGATATGACTGTATCCTATCGCTCGTATTACTCGTTCCCCACCACTTTTTGTAGCGCGAACGCTTCACCAAGAAGGCAGAAAACGGCTTTGTCGGTGTGAACAGTCATACTGCCTGACACGCCCAACAGTCCACCGCGAGCTATAGTGTATATTGATTCCGATGTAATCAGACGAATGTTAGCGTATCCGTTACTACATAACATAACTATAACACCCACTTCTTGTCAAAGTTTCCAAAAATAAGAACAAAGACCGGACACAAAAGAAAAAGCTGTTTTGCCTCCATTAATCTCTCTCCCTGATTTGTCGAGTTATGACAAATCAGTAGTAGTTTGGGAGGAGATAAAAAGAAACGAAATATGGTAACAGATAGTTTGTTACAGCTAGGGAAAATACACTACTCCATAAAAGCAAAATTCCAACTATTCATCCCCATTCAAAAGCATGCCCGTATTTACAAATGGTGAGCTATGCTGCTCAGATACTAATGAAAATGGTAAATTATACCAAGATTAAGAGATTCTATAATGCCCCATATAGTAAAGCGTGCTGAACCAAGCTTGTTTGTTGGTGTCAGGCTCTTTTTCCTATCACCTCACTCTCATCATTTGACATGGAGAGAGTTAGCAGCAGAACGAACGCACCACCTGAAAACTTTTGAAAATGAAGGTTCGATGTCGCGTCGGACAATGGGAGAGGCGGCGATTTCGCGTTGATAAAAGTTACAAAAATTTAAAATTCGCAACAACACAAGAAATGTAATAGAAAATTGAGAAGTTGTGTTCGCACTGAGAATAGCAGGGATCGCTGGTGTCTGAAGTGATGTAGGAATGGAGCTCGAAAAGGTTTATCGCTTTTCGAAAGCACCAGAACCTAAGGAAGCGTTCATACTTCTCGACAGCAGCGGCGATCGTCGCGATCGTCGGTACATGGCAAAGCGCGCCCCAACGCTATTACTTGCGCTCCGAAGGCTTTTGGCAAGAAGCGACTCGATTTCATGCTTTTTTTCCTCTGACTGCAATTTCTTACAAGGGTGGTCTTTCAGGTCGTGGCGCGCTTTTCAGAAATGGTTTGTTGCATGTTATAGGGGGTCCATGTAAGGATCACAAAAATGGGTTTCGTTTTTGCTATGCATTTCTGGGAAGGTCAAAAAATGAGTGAAGTTTGCTGAGGGAAAGCGATTTTGAACCATTTTTCTAGGCTTTTTTTCTATCTCTAGTGTTGTGTATGCACAGCAAATGAGACCTTCGTCGACACTGCATCGAAAACAATACAAGTCAAGGTGAATAAAGGACTTTATTTGGCACATAGTGAGGTAGTACTGTAGTTTCTCAAGTGATTCTCGCAGCATCACAACCCGCAGTTAGGGGAGGGGGGTATTCAGAGCCACGTTGGCACCAAATGGCCTAGGCGCCAACTATAAAGGTCAGAACCGTGATCAAGGCCGTTAGTAATTCTATTTACAGGCTTTCAGCGGAATTTCTCCTCGAGCTGTTCGAACTATGATGGTTGGTCTTGCTGAAGTGGTGGCTATCAGTATCCTGTACAAATACTTACCCAACTTCGATACCTGGACCTTTCTCTTTGCTAGTACATACCCTCATAACCAACAACTACAAATTTTAAAAAGGGACATGTATATGTACTGCACAATATCTACCCTGGAAAGTTGAAGTGGAACCAGTTGCGCTGGGTACGCTGATAGGTGTCACTGCCAACCAAGTGGTCCATTATCATAAAAATCCAAAATTTTTTTTTGCTGGAAGTTCGTATACGGGAGTGTCTGGTAGCCCCGCTTACGATTCTGACACTTCTCTTATGCGTCGAGGCCATTTGACGCCAGCATAGCGCTTAACAGCCCCTGCGTGCGGATTGACAACGACTTCAGTGCAAGAATGCTCTTGCAGCAAATCGGATAGGTTGCGCCGTGATCAAAAATGAGTGTCGTACTCGTGAGTAGGGCATCCAGTCATCCCCGTAGCCCAACTTTTAGGGTTTCCTCGTTAATCTTTCGAGAGCGCAATAATTAAATGGGATCCGCTCGTGAACTTTGAGTGTACAGAATGAGGTCTTATCCATGTTATATACATAATCACGCACGCAAGAACACAAGGAGATGGAAATCCGAAGAATGCAAAAAGTATCCGAAAAATGCAAAAAATTTGTCGCTAAGAGGATTCGATCCACAACCCCTTCTCGATAGCCCACCGCCCCATCCACTCCGCCGTCCGTTGACCACAAAACGGTGATTGCGGGAATCGTTGAAGTAACTTTGGTACCACTTCTCTCCATGCACTTTCTTTTTGAATTTATTTTGCTCTCTTTTCGATACGTAGGAAAGGAACACCTCGTAAACTATGCACTCTCAAAGTTACAGCCACAACAGAGCTCAATAAGACGGTTGAAATAACCCTTTCTCGCCAAATTGTTTTCACTCAGTTTTTGGCCTCCCCAGAAAGCATAGCAAAAATGAAATCCATTTGGTTGATCCTTGTATGGACCCCTACAACAAGCAACAAACCATTTTTAAAAAGCGCGCCACGACCTGGAAGACCTCCCTTGTTAGATACTGAGGCTTGATTTGACACAAAGAAAGGTGAACCTAACTTAATGGCTTTTGTTTTCTATTTTCTTTCTTGATTCAGGATAGAAATAAGCAAAAAGCGTGAGAGCTTCATTTAGAGTAGGTTTTTATTGTTTCTTTTTTCATTCCTCGAGCTTACACATGAGGTTATAAAGTTTTCACCTGTTGATGTTGCGTTAAACGGTTACTGTTTTGGTTCCTAGGGGAGTTTCCTTCTATTCCTTTTTTTTCTTCGTTGTTTGAACTCGACTTGTAAACTATAAATGTTTTGGAAGTAGGAACAGTTCAGATGATAGGAACTTTGAAGCGCTTGCATAAACTGAACAACAAAACAAAATAAAAAGAAGCTCACCTACGAAGTGGAACTGGCCATCCCGAACTAAAAAGAAGTGGAAACCTTCTTACCTCATATTCCAGATCCGCTTATGTATAGAAAGTCGTAAGCTATCAGTTAGTAGCCATTATTAAGAGAAAAGAAGGTCTCACAAGTTAGATTTCCTTATTTATCAAGCGAGCAGTCAATAATAGCGTTGGGGCGCGCTCTGCCCACGTACCGACGATCGCCGCTATCGCCGCTGCTGTCGCGAAGTATGAACGCGCCTAAGAAAAGAATTGTCCACGAGAGCTATTATGAGCCATTCGGTGCCTCATAGCGGACACAAAAAAACTGCCAATGTACGGCGTGATCTTGAAAAAAGCAAGTGTGGTCAATGTGGCAATCTGTCGCCTCGGTATTGTGAAGCACCCTTCTTGTTTTTTACAGAACAACTAACCATAAGTGGTAGGCTCGCAAGCAGTTTATTGCGTAGAAAGCGAGCACTTGAAGGTAAGCATGTGATGGTGGTGCTAGTCAATGAAAAAGCGGCTGCTGATGAGGGAGAAAATGTCGTTTCGAGGGCTCATCGGCACCAGGTGCTGAGTGTCGCCGCAGTGACAAATGGCGAAAGCGTGCCAGAGCCAGCACCAAGGCACTAAAGAAAAACCAGAAGATGAGCAGCTAACAATACTAGGATATATGCAGAAGCCGAAAACCCTACCTAAAAATAGAGAGCTATTTTTCCAGAACAGAATAGGCTCGTTTCACTGGTTCGAAAATGGTTTACACTTGCCGACGCTATTCTTGGGGCAGATACAGGCTTGCGAAACATAGTGCTCACTGGCAACACCACATAGCGATAGCGGCAAAGCTGCGGTTACACTTTGCGTCAGCGTTTTTGAGCGTTTCGAGCGTAAGGTAGCGTTTTCGGCGTATGCCACCACCTTTTCAGCGACTAGGACCAGACGCTAGGGTTTTGGCTTCCCACGAGAATTCTGAATCGCGAAACGCTCTATACGCTGACCTACTCTGGCCCGATACCCAAACTTTTCCAATGTCTCAAAACGCGCAGAACGCCACAGTAAGCTCAAAGCGTTGAAGTAACGTATGAACGCATCCTAGTTGCTGGCTTTTAGCCGCGGCATCGAAGCAGAATCACTCGGCAAGCGCTGCCGCTGCGTTCTGGCGGTGAGTTTTTCTGTCTCCCCTTCCCACCAGAAACTGGTACATATATGACTGAGGAAGTGTCTCGGAATGGGGCCTACGAGAAAAAGACAAAGCTCCGAAAAAACCGATGGGGAGACTGCATCTCACGGGGTGTCCTAACCGTTCCCACTGAACTGTGCTTTTATTTCATCTTACAAGGGGACCTCAACACGTCGATCCGGCCATTTGCAATGAGATGTATATATGGACGTGCCTTAAACCGCTGAATTCAAATCTGCCCTCGCAATATGCGGAACGATACCCTGAAGGGAAATACGGACCATTTGGTCTCTGCTCTGCTCGCACTTGTTGGGAACGATAACTGCATGCAGCAGGCGGCCGGTGGTGTAGTGGATAAGTGCACTGCTAGAGAGATACTGAAGTTACATGTCCGAAACCCTGACTCTTGGAAATTTTTGTTTTGTTCAAAACACTTTACATAAGTCCCCGAAACACTTCTGTTTGGCCAATTTACCTGAATCTTTAATTATTTGGCAATAGGAGGCGGCCAATTCTCAGTTTACGGTTCTGCTTTTCCTTTAATCAGCATCGTAAACCATACTGTTCAGTAAAAAGCCCACTTTTCCCCATTGAAACCACGATATCGCAAAATACAAAGGAACCCGAGCGTCTTTCAGTGTCCTCGTCGTCTGGGCTCCATAGGGGTATTCCTCATCCTCTACTTGAGGTCTGCTCGTCAGAGACTATTATTAAGTTGCCTTGTTCAGCGTCTCTTAAGATGGACCCAAAGCTGCCTCCACTTTCCGCTCCTTCCGAGATGCATGCGTGTTACTTCACAGGAACCGAAGTCCCTCAACAGATACGCCAGACCAGCTTTGGGCAGAACATCTCGACAGGACAAGAAAGCAAACGCTGTTTCCTTGGGCGGAATTCCACGTGTCGGTAGATCATAACAATGAAAGCTGATCATATCGGATAATTCTGCACAGATCATGTAAGACAAAATTTCAGTACTGCTTTCCCCCTGGACTGGTAGAGAGCTGTAACTGTACCGTGTGCGGAGAGTACTTCTTCATTCGCTCAGCTCATTGCGAGAACTTTTTTGTTTCTATCATTTCGTGGAAGAATACGATCATCGTCGCCAATGATGCCCCTTCGCCAACTGTCGGGGGCGGGGCATACCGTTGTAGTAACGAGAACAATCGTACTCATTCTGTCTTTTGCTGTTCCTTCTGCGTTGACCAGATAAAGCTTTGAGCTCTCTCTCTCTCCTCTCCTCTCTCTTCTTTCTCTCTCCTCTCTTCTCTCTCTCTCTCTCTCGCTCTCTATTATAACATTCCACTGGACCATCGAGTTATTCGGCATAAAAGGATTACATTAATCCTAGGTCTTGAAAGCACCCACAAATGCTACATGTGATCTTAAACCGTAAGATACTCATTTTTTAATGCAAGCTCTAGAAATAGATATCCTCATATTAAAAAGAATTTCAAAAGGAATCACAAATGGAGAATTGGCCGCCTCCTAAAGTCAAATAATTAAAGAACTAGGTACTTGCCAAACAGAAGTATTTTGGGGACTTATATGAACTGTTTTGAACAAAAGCAAAAATTTCCAAGAGATACGGATCCCAACGTGTGACCAGTATCTCTGAAGCAGTGCGTTTATCCACTGCAACACCGGCCGCCTGCCACATGCAGTTATGGTCGCATCTATTCCTACACCGTCCGCGCAACGCGTGTTGCGCGCGGTGCTCCTGGCATTTTGCCAATCTTCAGTGACTCACGCTTTATAGCGATTAGAGTGCAAATCTCTCTCCGTGTACGGGTGAGGAGCAGTAAGCCTTCTTTAATTTCCTTGCCCATCGAAACCTTGATTTCAATGACATGCGCGTAAAATGAGGAGCAGTTGACCAACCGAGAGTTCCATGCTCCTCGCAAGCGCCATTTGATGAGGAGGACAAGGAAGCATTTACAGATAATTCTACTAATATATTCGGCTATGTCCGTGCGTGTGTGTGTGCGTCTGTCTGTCACGAAATTCATAGCACCTGAAGAAGAGCTTGGAGAGGTCGGGTCATGGTGGGGATGAGTAGAGCATGGGACAACATCTTAACAGCACCAATGACCCATGGCAAGCCCCGCCCACAGTGGGGGGGAGTGCGTCAAAAGTTAGCGACGTCACTGAAAAAAAGTCATAACTCGATTCCAGAGCAGTCCCGAGATGAGAAAATAGTGCAGAGAGGTTAACAAAGGCCTGACTGACCAAACAGAGGAGACACACGAAATGGGCGGGGCATACTTGAGACGGGCGGCGCTTCCCGTGACACTGAAAAATCACCATCACTTGCCTACGAAGCAGCTGGGAGACTGGAAAAAGGGAAGTAGGTTAGCACTGGGCTGGCACACCAAATGGAGAGACACCAATGGGCGGGGCGTGAGATGGGCGGCGCTTCCCACAAAGGTCAGTAACTTGGTTCCCGAAAATGTTTAGGGAGCGCACGACGAAGTCAATGACGAAGAAGAATATTTTGCAAGAGTCCACCATGTTTGCGGCGTGCTGGGGCCCACCCACAGTGGGCGGGGCGTGCATTTGAGCACGAGGAACAGTATAAAAAGTCGTAGTTCGGTCCTAATCACTACAGATGGTGCCAAAAAGTTGGATTATGGTCCCAAAGTGATCAAATGTATAAACGTGCGGGGTACTCCCGTTGTGGGTGGAGCCTGCACCGAGGTGGGCGGAGCCAAATCCGGAAAGAATTCGCAAAATGCTCTCAAAGCACTCCAGACAGCGGGAAAAGTAGTTCCAGACCAGCGAGGGTTTATCAGTTGAGAAGCGCGATGCATACGTTGCGGGCGGAGCGTGCCCCGAGGTGGGTGGAGCCAGATTTAAAAAATTTGTAAAACGGTTCCAGAGCACTCCAGACACCGGAGAGAAGCGCAAGGCATACGTTGTGGGTGGAGCGCTCGTTGAGGAAAGCGGGGTCAATGTTAGAAATTCCTCAAGCGATTCCAAAGCAGTCCAGGCACTCCAGACCCCCTCTGTGATACAGCCCGGAATTGCAGGGCGTGGCTCCGTCGCACCTACAGCGTTCGTAGATCGAATGCTGGATTAATACCCGGCTTTCCTCTCATCTGTCCACTTGATCAACGCTCCTTTCCACCATTTCATGCACCGTACTAGTGTTGAAAGTAGCTGATATGGTGCTATTGGTGAAATAATGTTGATCATCCGTTCAGATGAAAGAAAAGCCGAATACTAGGCGGGTATTGAAATCTGTGGGAAAAAGGTAGCGCGGTGGAGCCGCGCCCGCCCTGCGAAGTCGTGCCGTATCTCAGAAAAAGGCGCCGGCGTCAGCCCGCGAAGCCGGCTGGTAATCGATATTAAGTAACATATAACACAATACAGCGAGGGCGCGCAGTAAACAGGTCCGTGTACTACTCGACGATTACGACCCTAAGAGGTCGAAAAAAAATTGGTGAAGGTTTATTTATGTTATTCGATGCTCTGACCAAGAGTCACACTCGTGGTAACGCTGGAGCCAACAACTTGCATATCAAAATCAGTGTGAACTTACATACTGGAGTTTTCGGTGCCACGAACACGACATTCATTTTTGGCCCTGGCGCTATTGAGCGAAATTTTCCACCAGAATCGATGAAAAATCGCATAACGGGTTTGCTTGGTATCCTGATCACTGAAATGACGTTAATTTTTCGATCTAGCGCTCTGGTAAACCGAACCTGAGGGATGGGTTTTTGGGCCACGTTCAACCTCAAAAGAGCGTGCATGATCGTAGTATCTTTCACTAGCGCAGGCGCCAGGAATGATCGTCATGTTCGCAACCAGAATGTCAAATAATCTCCATATGCAAGTTTTTCTTAATTTGGGCGGTTGAGGGTATTTTGGCGTCGGCGTCAGTGGCTCCGGACCAAGCGGATGTGATACTCATGTTTTGGATGTCAAACTGATACAGGGTACAAGTTCTCAGCGAACTTGGTGTCAAGGAATTTTGGCACCGGCGCCTGTGGCGCGACGCCAGGCAGTTCCAGGCCAAGCGGATGCCATGTTCGTGTGGAGGTCGAAGTACAGATTAAAACAAATTTTTAGCCAAATCTGCTTACTCACAAAGAGCTAGGTAAGAAGCTGCCTGATTTCATAGTATTGGAGTAGCCATGTTTAAATAGTGCCCACACCTGGAAGGTCAGGAAAAAAGTGTCGAAAAAGCTGACTAACTGCCCCTCATTTCACGTCCTACTCAATGAAATAGCGCTCGCAGAAAGTATTGAGTTCAAGAAAGGCTTACTGCTCCTTCATTCACGTCCTTCTCATTGAGATCGTGCTTCAGAAGAGGTTTGAAACCCAAAAACCAAAAACGCTTTAATTCAAGTTTAACAAGTCCCACAGCGCGAGGTTTACTCTCTAGCCGCTACTAGAAAGCATGAATCACCAAAGATTGGCAAAATGCCAGAAGCATCGCGGTCGACACGTGTTGCGCGGACGGTGTAGGAATAGATGCGAGCTGCAGTTATCGTTCCCAACTTGTGCGAACAGAGCAGAGAATAAATGGTCCGTAACTCCCTCCACAGAACCGAATTCCGAGGGAAGATTCGAGTTCAGCTGCTCAAAACACGTCCATATATACCATTTTCACTTCAAATTCACCCTTTTTCAAAATAAATTCACCCTTTTTCAAACCAAATTCACCCTTTTTCAGACCAGATTCACCCTCACTTTTCACATCAATTTAACCACACTTATTAGGGCGGGCCCATCAAGACAGACACTGTGAGTCCCGCCCCGACGGCCACGCCCACTTGCCAGCGCGGACATAGGTTCTCAAATCTTGTTTCATAACTTCTGCTTTTGCTGTTTCCCACAAACACTTTGACTGGAAACCACCGGGCATTGACACACGGCCGACTCCGCCCGTTCTCTAAAGGTTTTGGCAATCTAGGCCGACCACGCCCACTGGCTTATCTCGGAATTTCGATATTTTTTCAAAATTTTTGCATTTCAGGGCTGCTGTGTGAAGCCGCGCCCACTGTGAGATGCTCCGCCCACTTTGAAGAAGCCCCGCCTGCTTTTGAAAAATGGTGCAAGTCGGCAGTATAGAGACATGGCTTGCATGCTAGGGTCTCGTTCGTCCCTAGGAACAAGAAAATCAGGCAAAGTTCATTCCGAATGATTAGCATGGCATGCAAGCCATGGCTCTATACTGCCGATCTGACCATTTTTTGAAAAGTGGGCGGGGCTTATTCACAGCGGGGGGGCATCTCATAGTGTGCGGGCCTTATTAGTAGGCGGAGCATCTCACAGTGGGCGGGGCTTCACGCAGCAGCCCTGAAATGCACAAATTTTGAAAAAAAACATCGAAATTCCGCAAAAAGCAAGTGGGCGTGGCCAGCCTAGATTGCCAAATTCTTTAGAGAATGGGCGGACTCGGCCATGTGTCAATACCTGGTGGTTCCCAGTCAAAGTGTTCGTGGAAAACAGCAAAAGCAGAAGTTATGAAACAAGATTTGAGAACCTATGTCCGCACTGACAAGTGGGCGTGGTGTCGGGGCGGGGCTCGCAGTGGTGTCTGGCGTGATCTGGTTGATGAGTTGCCCGCCCTGATAAGTATGGTTAATTTGATGTGAAAAGTGAATGTGAATTTGGTTTGAAAGGGGTGAATTTGATTTAAAAATTGTGAATTTGGTTCGAAAAAGGATGAATTTAAAGTGAAAATGGTATATATACATCTCTTTGCAAATGGTCGAAACCACCTGTTGAGGTTCCCTTGTTAACTGTAGCAACTAAACCATTCATTCCTTGGAGAACATCCGTGAGCAGGCAGGCGCTATGTACACACACTGGACACACTGTATTGTATTAAAAACTGTTTAAGTTTAACGAAGTATACCAACACTGCCTCAAACAGTTGTGTTAGTGCTCAGGCACCAAATAAACTTGAAAACGAAGGAAGAAAAGGAAATTGCCATTCATACTGACAGAACTTCGGTGATGGCTATTCTCGTCGCCAATTTCGTGCTCGTTCAACGTGCTCGTTTTAAAAATGGCTCCGAAAATCCGAAGAGAAGACATCTTGCAATGACGTCGAGAGGAAAAGCACTAAATGGAACCGCGAACATGAATTTGCCCGTTTTCGCCAACAAAAAATAAAATTCGCTTCATAACGGAATTACCAAGTGCGAATAGGAATATGTTCTGTAAGAAATTAATTGTTTCCGAGGGGAAAAAATAGCGGCTATGAAACCGCTCTTTCGGACAACTATGAAGTTATTCTATACTAAAAGAAACCCCTCTGAGCTTGAGGCCCTTCAAAACATCACTGACAATACGATAAAATCCAAAATGTTGATACGAAAATAAAGAAGACAGTAAAAGATGATGCGAAGAAAGAAGTTTCATAGATTACCTGATCACCCATCGATTTACCAGCATTGTTCTCAAGTTTCATCATTTCGATGTCGGCCGTGTCTGCCTTACTCATAGCACCCTTCAATGCGAATTCAACGAGTAATAACCAAGAACAAGAAAGAAACACAAATACTGTATGTACTGTACCTCTTCAGCCTGTTTGTAAAGAGGACATTCTTACCCGTTCGTGAAAATCTTGTCTGTTCGAGACAAGAGCAGAATCGCTTCGATTTGACAACTCATCCCGATCGGATACTTGCACGGTCATGATTTGTGAACGGTTGCGCTTAAATAAAGGTTTTATGCACCATAAAAAAAACAATACAGTCCTGGCCGTCGATAAATTCTTTTTTGGGATTCGGCATACTTTCCACTTCCATTCAGACGCGCAGTGGTCACTGAATGCAGTGTGAGCTACATAACGACTTGCGGGGGCAGCCGATGTACAAGTCAGAGTTTTTAGCTCCTAGACGAATCTGGTACCTTCCAAGGAAGGAAGAAGCTTGCTTGGCTTGGGCGGAAGCTATCCGAGATTTGAACCCCTGACCGCGTGCGTGGTAAGCGCGCCTACTTGCCACTACACCACCTCCGCCTCTGATATCTATTAAACAACTAGGTAATATCCTCGGTCCCACCTGTGAAGCTGAACATGGCGGTGATTCTCTATCCTGTATTTTTACAGCACTACGTGAAACACTACAGTATGAACTGCTCACGTTCAAATGCAGCTCATCTATATTGACTTTCATATTTCTCCAATGTTTGCATTAGGAAGAGCGCAAACAGTGCTACCTCGTCATTACTGTGGGCGTCGTCTTGATAATGTGTGACTCAAAAACGAACTATTGCAAAATGCCATTATATGAGAAGAGAAAGATCAGATCTGCAGAATTAAAGATCCAAACAATTTTTTCTAGTAAACTTTCTCTCTGTCACTCAATGTCATTAGCTCTGTTAACAAGAACATTGACAATTATTTATTTTCTACGGAGATCACAAAGATTCCTAAGGCCGCGATCATACTTGGCGTTAGCGTTCCGAGAGTACGTTAGAGGTCTTAGTGAGTGCCCGCCAAAAGCCCGCAAAAGCGCTTAAAAACTGGCGTACGCACAAAACCCTAGAACGACACATTCTTTTCTCAGCCGCGGAATGCTCAAAACGCTGCCGTGCTCTCAAAACGCTGACGCAAGATGAGCGCGGCTTACGGTGGCATTTTATCACCCCAGTTTTCTTACAAACAAAAAGTTGTAACCAAAAACATGTTGATAGCGCACACACTTAGTAGCCGCTTGGTCATTCTTAATCAGTGTTTTTTTGCTATCTCTACTTTATTTCTATACCAGTCGGATCGCCCGGCTGACGCCGAGCTCTCCTCCTTCTTTTCAGCTCGGCTTCGCCGAGCTGGCCTGGCTTCGCCAGGCGCACGGAAAGGAATTTGTTAATTGCCTGAGCTGCTCATATTGCGCGCTAGTGGCGAATCATAATAGACAGAGTAACCTAGCGAAATCTGTACCCCTCATATTTGCAGAAGGCCTGCTGGTTTCGGCCATAACGCCCATTCTATACGTAGATCTTAGAAGTATAAAGGAAGTACAGAATATCAATATGTGTTGCACAGTAGACGAACAAATCCCGTTTTTATTACCTGCAACACAACGGTGGGCGATTAACCTGTCATTAACATGCAATCCACCTGCTAAGGTTGCATGAATGGCTGCACGATGACAATATTTAGGCTGCGCGTTCGTAAATACTGAGCTCTCTTAGCGTTCTCTTTGAGCTTCGTTCCTCTTTGAATCGCCAGTCGGATCGCCCAGCTGCCGCCGGGCGCTCCTCCTTCTTTGTAGCCGGCTTTGCCAAGCTGGCTAGGCTTCACCAGGGGGCGCATCATAACGGGATGGAATTTGTGAATTGCATGAAGCTGCTCAAATTGCGCAGTGGTGGGTGAATCATAATAGACAGAGTAACTAGCCAAAATCTGCACCCTCATACTTGCATACATCAGGCATACTCAAAAAACATATCTCACAAACTACTTCGTTATTCGTTCTCATCAGTGATTAAAAGTTTGAAAAAGCAAAAAAGAAGTAAAATACTCACTGAACGCATATAAGTTGTGCTCAATATTGAAAGTTTTTGATTTTTCCAAAACTTCCTGTTTCAGGCGAAGTATATACCCCCCCCCCCTAGTGGGACGAGTACATTTTTTAGTGCTATCAAAGAGTTGATGGCTGTGGGAAAAATTTGCTTACTGAGAGGCTTTTTTATAGTGCTCGAGAGATGTCGTGAGAATGTCCCCTTATCTTTACTTATCAACTGATAAAACTGCTTGTCACCCGTCATCAATGTCGTTATAAATAAACTCCATTAATTTCGTGGTAAAGAGGCTTCAGCTTTTGACTGAGCAACAACTGCATCGTCTTCTATCAGACCTATCAGTTATCATGTTCCTTTCACGCCGCCGTCGCCTTCTCCACCTTCCCCTTGATATCATTTGCTGAAATCAACGCCTAAGCTGATGCTGTGTAACGCGTTATGAGGATGTTGTGCTTTCCACTCTAACTCCTTTATCAGCTAGCAAATCTACCACATTCTGTTGCCAACCTATATCATATCTTGAAAAAACGCCGCAGTGTTCCAGTCGGACCGTTCCCTCTGCTTGCTTTCTCTTGCGCATGCTCAGATCGGATGAGCACCGCGCAGGGCAAGGAAAGCAGAGGCGGGGGGGCCAGTGCCCCCCCCGCCCTCTCTCTCGGCCCACCCCACCTGTCCCGCACCGAGCACACGTCCAGCTTGCCACGCCAGGCAGCTCAATGGTCAGACCGAATGGTCGTGAGCTTCACGAATGCGTTCGTTCTTATATAGCGGAGGCCGATATCACGATCAAAACATTGGATTGATTCCGCACCGAATTGCCTGTTTGCCTAGCGGTCGTTTTCGCCTCCAGCGAACTCGAACTCGTGAAGCATTTTGCGGACGGACAAACATACATACTTACATACATACAGACCGACAACCGACACACAAAGTTTCTGCTTTATAGAATAGAAGGATTTCTCAACGCTGCTGGTCATCTTGAAGGACGAATTTAGTCAACGAAATTCCCTGCCGTTACCAAAGCACTAAACTCAAAGAAAATCTCCGCGATCACGTTTAACGGGTAGTAGGCGCTCAGACAAAAACGACTGGCCCATAATTAACTTCTCAGTAGAGAAAAGCGAAAAAAACCTTTCAGAAACACTCCAAACATGGACTCTACTTAGCAGTGGGCCGGCGCCTTGGACGAGTTTGGCGGACCTCGGAGAAGTCCAATTAGAATTCCACGTGCAGCCAATTCCCAGCAGCATAGAAAATCGCCCTACCACGCTCCACGCAACACTATGTACGCATGAATTCCGCTTGTGCGCCGTGGTTTTGCAAAGCGAAAGTAATCGTGGTTGCGATGGTTGCAACACCCACGCGTTTCTAGCTTCCTTATTTCGCCGTTTCGAGTGACGAAAGTGGTTCATTCCCTGCCAGTGCGGACCCGGGTGCCAAATGCACGGAGGCATTTAGCGGATCACTTGATCGCGGGAACTGTCTTTAAGTACACGCAGAACTCACTTTTCTCATTTCGAGCACAATCTTTATGATTTTGTCGCACATAAAGAATAAATACACTCCGATGAGTGAAAAGTGGGCCATGTGAAGATACGAGTGTGTTAAATGTCCATCTACGTCTATCTCCTCCATAAGAGACGGATGAGCCTGAACGTTGGAGTAATAAAGAGAAACACACAGAAGTCGAGTGATGTTGAGACAGCATTTGACGACGTAAGGTAAAGGGCAAAATCGCCCTTCAGCATTCGGCGCGCGGTCCCGGCACGATTACCTTGAAGACGCTGCACGCGCTCATACAACCACGAAGTATGAAAGCGCTCATATTTTACACAATCCAGTATCAGGCGCGCACCTGACCAACTCTAAGAGAAGCAAAGTAGATGTTTCAATTCGAGCACTTTAAATGACTTGCATGATGCTGGCTATTATAATGTACACTTAGTTAACAAAATTACCCATTCAAAAGCGAAGTGAACTCCTTTCTCCAGTGTGTGTAATCACTTTTCAGATGTCAATCACTGTAAGGAATGTAGAAAGACTCGCCATACTCAACCAACTTGATGCGGTCAAATCCAAAAGCTGGACAAAATGCTTCACCGGAACGGCTCCACTGAGTCAACCGAAAATTATCTGAACCAACCCGTTGAATGTTCAAGGCACAAATCAATGCGTACACCTCCTGCCACCGTCTCCGCAGATAGGGAAGGCACTTAGTCAGAAGCGTTGCGTATAAAGGTGCCCTAATGCTTCGCATAACTGGGGGAGCTGCGGGACCCGCGAAATGAACACGCCAAATTGCTTGAATTCCTGCGACATTGATGAAGTGTATGGGAGCTGTTCCCAACTGCTCTCTACAGATCATAAAGAAGCCGTAAGCGCAGAATGCTTAAAATAAGGTAGCGGGTAGACTTACGAGGAAATGCCCCCACGTTGATGGGCGAGGTGCCTAAACATGATGAGAAGACGCTTTTACCTCCTTACAGAGCTTTGCCTCCAGTTCAACGGAACTTTAGTGGGAAACGCCACATCATCATCATCATTATACAAGATTCGATGCTTTTGTGAGTATAGTGTGGTGATGTTCCCATGCTGACTTCTTAGTAGTCAACTTAAGATGTTACTCGCTGGTGACGATAGTTGACCATGATGCCCTAGTGCCGAAACCGCGCCGCGACCGTCGCTCACAAAGGCGGGATGCTGAAGTGCGATTTTGCCGTTTACCGTCACCCGCATTTGACCCCAGAGATTTCAGAGCTCGATTTTGCTCAAAAAATTACTTTACCTGAGGAAGGAGATGGTAAAAACTAGATCCTGATAAAGAACCAACTCCTAATCCAACAAATAGCGTAATCACCTAAATTGCGTTAGCGAGTCAAGCGGTCAAGACATAGGTGTATGCAACAGTAGTGTTTTCTTCAGCAACCTTGGCACTATTCACTTATTACTACCCGAATCTTTCAAAATCAGGCAATTTCTTTATCAAGTTTTTTGTACGCGGGCAGATTCTGCTGAAAAGTTGTTTGCAGGGGTAGCTCACACCTGAACATGAATGTCACATCTGCATGGGAAACCAGTGGAGCTAACAAGGGAGGTCGTTCAGGGCGTGGTGAGCTTTTTGAAAATGGTCTTGTGCATATTGTAGGGGCACATACGAGGACCACAAAACTGATGTTCATTTTCGCTGCGCGCTTCTACGAATAAAAAAAACGTAAAAAATAGGTCGATGGTTCGGATCCCACCGAGGACAAAATTTTGCTTTTCTACAGTTTTTCATTTTTTGGATCCATGTTTGTCTAAATAATTGGTCCTAACAGAAGCATTCACGATAAAGTGAACAATCCTACTTTTATGTAGCAAAACTGTTTTTTCGTTCGAATTCGTTTGTATGCACAGACTCAGCTCTTCGGCGCTATGCCGGTGCCAGATGGCACTGGAACCGAAAATAAAGTCTAGAATCGTGATCAGGACTGTCGATTACCCCTAGGAGCAAGTTTTGAGCGAAAATTTTTTTGACTTTTTCGGGTTGTAGGTGACCGTTTGGTCGGCAGTGTGAGCGGAGTCTCACATCTTCGTGACAGCGATGACGCATCGTTGACGCTACGGACCCCGGACAACCCAACAAGCAATCCCAAGAAGGTCAAAACAATTGCTTTGACCGAAAATTCGTTTTTAGTGGTAATCAGTGGCCCTGATCACAAATATAACACCTATTTTGCGTCCACGCAATTTGGCGACAGAATAGCGCTGAACGTTCCCTATATTGGTGTACATAACGAATTCAGTGGAAAGAAGATGTGGCCCCAAAACGTCTATAATGGACACCACATCAAAAGTTACTAAACTCGCAATCAGATCCACTGTATAGCCTATGAGGATCAACGTCCAGCACAATCTTGTTCAATGGCGCGTGAAAATCGAAATAGTTGAATAGCACTGACTCATGAGGTACAGCTACTCGGAATGTGCCCATAAATGGCAAATATCCGAGTTATATTCATGCGTGGACACTAATGGAAGCGAGGACATCGAAATCTGGAAAATGCAAAAAGCCGCGACGCAAGGGGACCCGAACCATCAACCCCACCGTCACTGTCCGATTGCGAAACCTCCACTCTATCCACTAGGCCATCCGATGCCCGAGCTCTAATCGTTGATGAAACCATTGCAAGAAGCCGTTCACCCTTGAGCTTGTGACCCAAGTTGGAAGCTCACTTGCGGCGATTTTTCGCTTGGATTCAAATAGCCCCTTTATAAGGACCCCCCACTCAGCAACGGGTCAAAGTTGCAAGTGACCTACGCCGTATAGAGGCCCAGAGCGAAGCAGGCTCCAAAGATTTCTTTTCACTCGTTTTTTAGCTTTCCTGGAAGCGCACAGCGAAAATGAAGCACAGCTTTCAGGTCCTTGCATGAGCCCCTACAACATGCAGAGAACCGTTTTTGAAAAGCTCACCACGCCCTGAACGACCTCCCTTGTAAGAATGGAGGAAGGTGAGTACACGAGACAACCGAGCCTGCTGCGCTTGTCTGCATCATACTCCTCGAGATGTTGATCCCTTTCTCGGCTGAGACTAGCCTTAAAAAAGAGAAGGATCACTATCGCAGGCACTAGGAGTACTGTCCCGTCTGGGCGTATTTCTCAAACTGGACTAGCACGTCGCTAACAAGGGAAGGATGGTAGGTCGAAGTGGCCATTTGAAATGAAATGTATACCGGCTGGAAGGCCTTCAGACGGGGATTACGAAACCGTCTTCCATATCTGCTGCGGACCTCCCACAACGAAGTTACGGAGCTTTTTTGGGGGAGAATGCACTACAAATTGGCGGCGTGAGGCTGAGGAGATCGTGGCAGCATGGCCGAGTGGATACGTCGTAGGGCTCACGGATGCGCAGTCGAGGGTTTGGATCTTGATGCGTGTGTGCTTTTGCATTTTTTCGAAAGTGGCCCCTGTGCACTTCAAAGTCATTTTGTATAACTCTGGTGCCTGATAATGTCGTTATGTAATGATTCTGAACTGATGGAGCCATTGCGAACCATTCCATAGAGATCACTTCTGGCTGCTGTCTTCTTCTTTTTTGATTTGAAAAGCATACACAACAAAAGTGCATTCCAAAGGAAGATTCTGCCTTCAAATGACTTTATTCTCCAAACGAGATGACTGGAAAACGAATCCGTACGCACGAAGTTGTGCACGAAGATGAGTATAGTGGGAAAATACTTCCATATAAAGTGGCGTTGATGTGACAAACATGCTGCTGAAGATCGCGATGAGCAATAGCTTCATTTACCACTCACGTAATGTAGAATTATGTCTATCTCAAAGTGTTTTCGTATCTGCTGGAAGTTTTCGGCTCGTATGACAATCTTTTCAGCCGGAGGTGATCTCCATGAAATCGTTCGCAATGGCTCCATCAAACAGAAACACTAATTCACGACATTATCAGGCACCAGAGTTATACAAAATGACTTTGAAGTGCAGGGGCCACTTTCGAAAAAATGCAAAAGCACACACGCATCAAGATCCAAACCCTCGACTGCGCATCCGTGAGCCCTACGACGTATGCACTCGGCCATGCTGCCACGATCTCGTGAGCCTTACGCCGCCAATTTGTGGTGTATTCTCCCCCTAAAAACCTCCGTAACTTC
>MU912018.1:60510-75813 GCA_036418165.1 Cooperia oncophora
CACACAGAAGTCGAGTGATGTTGAGACAGGCATTTGACGAGACGTAAGGTAAAGGGCAAAATCGCCCTTCAGCATTCGGCGCGCGGTCCCGGCACGATTACCTTGAAGACGCTGCACGCGCTCATACAACCACGGAAGTATGAAAGCGCTCATATTTTACACAATCCAGTATCAGGCGCGCACCTGACCAACTCTAAGAGAAGCAAAGTAGATGTTTCAATTCGAAACACTTTAAATGACTTGCATAATGCTGGCTATTATAATGTACACTTAGTTAACAAAATCACCCATTCAAGAGCGAAGTGAACTCCTTTCTCCAGTGTGTGTAATCACTTTTCAGATGTCAATCACTGTAAGGAATGTAGAAAGTCTCGCCATACTCAACCAACTTGATGGGGTCAAATCCAAAAGCTGGCCAAAATGCTTCACCAGAACGGCTCCACTGAGTCAACCGAAATTATCTGAACCAACCCGTTGAATGTTCAAGGCACAAATCAATGCGTACACCTCCTGCCACCGTCTCCGCAGATAGGGAAGGCACTTAGTCAGAAGCGTTGCGTATAAAGGTGCCCTAATGCTTCGCATAACTGGGGGAGCTGCGGGACCCGCGAAATGAACACGCCAAATTGCTTGAATTCCTGCGACATTGATGAAGTGTATGGGAGCTGTATGCCCACTGCTCTCTACAGATCATAAAAAGAAGCCGTAAGCGCAGAATGCTTAAAATAAGGTAGCGGGGTAGACTTACGAGGAAATGCCCCCACGTTGATGGGCGAGGTGCCTAAACATGATGAGAAGACGCTTTTACCTCCTTACAGAGCTTTGCCTCCAGTTCAACGGAAATTTAGTGGGAAACGCCACATCATCAACATTATTATACAAGATTCGATGCTTTTGTGAGTATAGTGTGGTGATATTCCCATGTGAGTTCATAGTAGTCAACTTAAGATGTTACTCGCTGGTGACGATAGTTGACCATGATGCCCTAGTGCCGAAACCGCGCCGCGACCGCCGCTCACAAAGGCCGGATGCTGAAGTGCGATTTTGCCGTTTACCGTCACCCGCATTTGACCCCAGAGATTTCAGAGCTCGATTTTGCTCAAAAAAATTACTTTACCTGAGGAAGGAGATGGTAAAAACTAGATCCTGATAAAGAACCAACTCCTAATCCAAACAAAATAGCGTAATCACCTAAATTGCGTTAGCGAGTCAAGCGGTCAAGACATAGGTGTATGCAACAGTAGTGTTTTCTTCAGCAACCTTGGCACTATTCACTTATTACTACCCGAATCTTTCAAAATCAGGCAATTTCTTTATCAAGTTTTTTGTACGCGGGCAGATTCTGCTGAAAAGTTGTTTGCAGGGGTAGCTCACACCTGAACATGAATGTCACATCTGCATGGGAAACCAGTGGACTAACAAGGGAGGTCGTTCAGGGCGTGGTGAGCTTTTTCAAAAATGGTCTTGTGCATATTGTAGGGGCACATACGAGGACCAGAAAACTGAGGTTCATTTTCGCTGCGCGCTTCTACGAATAAAAAAACGTAAAAAATAGGTCGATGGTTCGGATCCCACCGAGGACAAAATTTTGCTTTTCTACAATTTTTCATTTTTTGGATCCATGTTTGTCTAAATAATTGGTCCTAACAGAAACATTCACGATAAAGTGAACAATCCTACTTTTATGGAGCAAAACTGCTTTTTCGTTCGAATTCGTTTGTATGCACAGACTCAGCTCTTCGGCGCTATGCCGGTGCCAGATGGCACTGGAACCGAAAATAAAGTCTAGAATCGTGATCAGGACTGTCGATTACCCCTAGGAGCAAGTTTTGAGCGAAAATTTTTTTTGACTTTTTCGGGTTGTAGGTGACCATTTGGTCGGCAGTGTGAGCGGAGTCTCACATCTTCGTAACAGCGATGACGTATCGTTGACGCTACGGACCCCGGACAACCCAATAAGCAAACCCAAGAAGGTCAAAACAATTGTTTTGACCGAAAATTCGTTTTTAGTGGTAATCAGTGGTCCTGATCACAATATATTCTTGGCGTCCACGCAATCTGGCGACAGAATAGCGCTGAACGTTCCCTATATTGGTGTACATAACGAATTCAGTGGAAAGAAGATGTGGCCCCAAATTGTCTATAATTGACACCACACCAGAAGTTACTAAATTCGCAATCAGATCCACTGTATAGCCTATGAGGATCAACGTCCAGCAATCTTGTTCAATGGTGCGTGAAAATCGAAATAGTTGAATAGCACTGACTCATGAGGTACAGCTACTCAGAATGTGCCCATAAATGGCAAATATCCGAGTTATATTCATGCGCAGACACTAATGGAAGCGAGAACAGCGAAATCTGGAAAATGCAAAAAGCCGCGACGCAAGGGGAGCCGAACCATCAACCCCACCATCACTGTCCGATTGCGAAACCTCCACTCTATCCACTAGGCCATCCGATGCCCGAGCTCTAATCGTTGATGAAACCATTGCAAGAAGCCGTTCACCCTTGAGCATGTGACCCAAGTTGGAAGCTCACTTGCGGCGATTTTTCGCTTCGATTCAAATAGCCCCTTTATAAGGACCCCCACTCAGCAACTGGTCAAAGTTGCAAGTGACCTACGCCGTATAGAGGCCCAGAACGAAGCAGATTCCAAAGATTTCTTTTCACTCGTTTTTTACCTTTCCTGGAAGCGCGCAGCGAAAATGAAGCACACTTTTCAGGTCCTTGCATGAGCCCCTACAATATGCAGAGAACCGTTTTTGAAAAGCTCACCACGCCCTGAACGACCTCCCTTGTAAGAATGGAGGAAGGTGAGTACACGAGACAACCGAGCCTGCTGCGCTTGTCTGCATCATACCCTCGAGATGTTGATCCCTTTCTCGGCTGAGACTAGCCTTAAAAAAGAGAAGGATCACTATCGCAGGCACTAGGAGTACTGTCCCGTCTGGGCGTATTTCTCAAACTGGACTAGCACGTCGCTAACAAGGGAAGGATGGTAGGTCGAAGTGGCCATTTGAAATGAAATGTATACCGGCTGAAAGGTCTTCGGACGGGAATTACGAAACCGTCTTCCATATCTGCTGCGGACCTCCCAGAAAGAAGTTACGGAGCTTTTTTGGGGGAGAATCACTACAAATTGGCGGCGTAAGGCTGACGAGATCGTGGCAGCATGGCCGAGTGGATACGTCGTAGGGCTCACGGATGCGTGGTCGAGGGTTTGGATCCTTGATGCGTGTGCGCTTTTGCATTTTTTCGAAAGTGGCCCCTGTGCACTTCAAAGCTATTTTGTATAACTCTGGTCCCTGATAATGTCGTTATGTAATGATTCTGAACTGATGGAGCCATTGCGAACCATTCCATAGAGATCACTTCTGGCTGTTGTCTTCTTCTTTCTTTGATTTGAAAAGCATACACAACAAAAGTGCATTCCAAAGGAAGATTTTGCCTTCAAATGACTTTATTCTCCAAACGACATGACTGGAAAACGAATCCGTACGCACGAGTGTGCACGAAGATGAGTATAGTGGGAAAATGCTTCCATATGAAGTGGCGTTGATGTGACAAACATGCTGCTGAAGATCGCGATGAGCAAGAGCTTCATTTACCACTCACATAATGTTGAATTATGTCTATCTCAAAGTGTTTTCGTATCTGCTGGAAGTTTTCGGCTCGTATGACAATCTTTTCAGCCGGAGGTGATCTCCATGAAATCGTTCGCAATGGCTCCATCAGTTCAGAAACACTACGTCACGACATTATCAGGCACCAGAGTTATACAAAATGACTTTGAAGTGCACAGGGGCCACTTTCGAAAAAATGCAAAAGCACACACGCATCAAGGATCCAAACCCTCGACTGCGCATCCGTGAGCCCTACGACGTATCCACTCGGCCATGCTGCCACGATCTCGTCAGCCTTACGCCGCCAATTTGTAGTGTATTCTCCCCCAAAAAAGCTCCGTAACTTCTTTCTGGGAGGTCCGCAGCAGATATGGAAGACGGTTTCGTAATTCCCGTCCGAAGACCTTTCAGCCGGTATACATTTCATTTCAAATGGCCACTTCGACCTACCATCCTTCCCTTGTAAGCACGAAACAGCCAGGAGTACGCGCCGCAAAATGAGCACGTAGTGCTATCGCCTCTAACGCGAGCAGTTAGCGACGTCGTGCCGAACGAATGCCACCTTCCTGATCGGGGCACCGAATGACTCAAGTATCCAATTTACACCCAACCCGGTGAGAGAGTTTAATGCGATATCCGTGATGGGGGAATCGAATTACCCTCGAGGGCGAGTTTCCGTGGAAAAAAGTTTGAGTTCCGGTAGCAATAGTTGAACAGTATCTAAAACTCTTGTATTCATTTACCTGATTGTATACGTCCTTGGTGAGATATCTCATCACAGCTATTCCAACAACGGCGCACATATTAATAATTGTAACGAATAACAAACCAACTCCCCAGACTAAAAAAACATCATTTAGAGAACTAATGGCTAGTATAATTACAAAATTGAATGAAAAATACTAGCTGTAAACCCCTAAGCTTCTCAGTTCATAGTCATATAATCGTAATATGCCGCGTTGGTGGGCGTGGCGAGCGACAAATACGAGTTGTCCTGCCTCCTGCCTGACCGCATAAATGTGAGTGCCGGGGGATGAGAAAATTCGACATCGCCCATCACAGAAGCTTATCTTTGCTTAAAATCGTATGAGTTTCTCTGCTCCAACAGGTAAACTAACCAAGAATTACCGCGCATGGCCGCACGGCATGCTGCGCGTGACAACGCGACAAAGTGCGATTGCCACGAGAAGCTACTTCAGTATTACCGCCACGGTACCGTAACCCAAGCGGCGCCCTTTAAATTGGAAGTCTGTCGTAGGCGCGCTAAAAACTTCAGCACGGACGCTGAAACTACGCCGTTATTTCCTTTTTCTGGGTGGAAGAAAACGGATGTGTGTTTCGGATGTCGTTGTGAGGACTTCGATGTGAGGATGCCGGATCTATCCTTCTATTACCCTTGCTTCAAGCACTTTGATGGTGCTGCACGTTTGATGCTAACCAGTGTTGGATAGAGACGGCTTCCCAAGTTCGCTGTAGTATACAATAATTTACTACGGTCGACTTATTAGCCTCATCGCCTCGAAAGGTAGAATAGGTGGTATTGCATGTAGTTGGTTGGTCGCGTTCACAACTACGACTTTTCGAACTGGGAATAATTTTTCTCCTAGTTGCACCAGAACTGAGTCCGAACTGTAGCTGCACCAAACTGACGCCAAATGGTACCGTCACGAAAAATGTCACGTCAGTGATCAGATCGCTACTTTTTACGTCTAGTTGTAATAGTGGCGTCTTTCGCTTCTGCAATCACTACGCGTGCAGTTAAATTTCATGGAATAGGTTGGGGAAAGCACTTGTGAAACAATTCTCTGGTCTGGAGTAAGTTAAAAGTAATTCGGCTCTTTATATTCATGTAATTATTCTCCAAATGTAAATAGAAAGAAGCGTTGTGAGCGTTATGAATTCCCTTACGCTGCGCAATGCCAAACATCAGATCAAGAACATCAGATCAGCCTCAATGTCGAGACGAAAAATTCATAAGTGAAATGTGCATGAAATTTCCGTCCATCGTCGAACACTGCAGTGTATTAAGCATTTCCGCACAATTCCCATAGTGGTACCGGCGTAAAGTTCGGTGTTATACGTACGTCCACTGCGGAGTTACAATCAACTGGGCGCCGCTTTGGGTTACGGTACCGTGGCGGTAATACTGAATTTAGCTTCTAGTGCGATTGCTTAGTCCGCCTCCTGAAACAAGAAGCTAACTTCAGTATTACCGCCACGCTACCGTAACCCAAAGCGGCGCCCAGTTAATTGTAACTCCGCAGTGGACGTACGTATAACACTGAACTTTACGCCAGTACCACCACGAGAATTGTGCGGAAACGCTGCATACTGCAACTTCAAAATGGACAGGGAATTTCGTGCACATTTCACTTATACTTTCTTTCGTCTAAACGGATGTTCTTTATGTTTGGCATATGCGCAGCGTATGCCAAAATATAGAACCTCTAGGTCGAGACATATCATGTCGCACGTTGACCATACTACGCTTACAACGCTTTTTTCTAGCTATTCGCAATTGGAGAATAATTACATGAATATAAAGAGCCGAATTATTTTTAACTTACTCCAGACCAGAATATTCTTTTACAAGTGGTTTCCCGACTTATCGCATGAAATTTCACTGCATGCTTACCAGGGAAGTCCGCCAACTTACCATGGAACTTTGAAGTGAGACCTGGGTAGATCGATAGAGATAGAGTCTATAAGGTTATTTACAAATATAGATAGCAAAACTGCAACCTGCATTTCACAAGCAACTTATGAGCAGGTAAAGTTTGTAATGGTGCAGTAGGGTGGAGGCTTGGTGGTGAGCTGTGAAGCATAAGCGAGGAATCGCATACGTCGAATCGAGTCGTGGTGGTTCAGTGGTAAGGTTCTCGCTTCACAGGCACGATTTGACGTATGCGATTCCTCGCTTATGCTTCACAGCTCACCACCAAGCCTCCACCCTACTGCACCATTACAAACTTTACCTGCTCATAAGTTGCTTGTGAAATGCAGGTTGCAGTTTTGCTATCTATATTTGTAAATAACCTTATAGACTCTATCGATCTACCCAGGTCTTCAATGTTCCATGGCGGACTTCCCTGGTTGGTGAATGAAAAAGCGAAAAACGTCACCATCACTAGACATAAAAAGTAGTGATCTGATTACTGACATGACATTTTTCGTGACGATACCATTTGGCGCCAGTTTGGTGCAACTACAGTTCAGACTCAGTTCGCTACAGACTGGTAGTTATATTGGAGAGGTAATCCAGGGTCTCGAGTGCAAATACGACTTGGTTCTTAGTGCTGACAAGAAACTTCAGGGTCAGGATAGTGACTGACAGTACCAAATACTCCTAGACAACGTTTTTGGTGGCAAGTTTTAACAGAATTCCCTCATATCTTGGCGGAACTGTGCCCAAGCAGTGCCCGTCTCAACTTTGGCCCTCTAGTTTCCACAGTAAATGTTTGTTCTACTTCAATGCATGATTTCACTAATGTAGCTAGGTTTCGTGAAAAAATTCCTAGGTTGAAAAGTAGTAGTTGGGAACGTGACCAACTACATGCAAGCTCCCCTGTTCCACCTTTCGAAGCGATGAGGCTATACGCAGTACCACCTCGATTACTGTTTTCTTTAGCGAGCCTTGAAAGCCGTTTCTATCCCACACTGATTAACACAAGCGTGCAACACCACCAAAGTGCTTGAAGCAAGAGTAACAGAAAGGTAGATCAGGCCTATCCTTACATCGAAGTCCTCATCGACATCCGAAACACACCAGTCTTCTTCCACCCAGACAAAGGAAATTATCGGCGTAGTTTCAATGTAGTTTCAATGCCCGTGCTGATGTTTTCAACGCACCTACGACAGACGGACAATTTAAAGGGCGCTGTCTTGGGTTACGGTACCGTGGCGGTAATACTGAAGTCGCAAAGAGAAGTTGTAGATTACTTAGCGAATGAAAGGAACACACAAGAGTACAAACATACCCATATAGGATGACGGTCTTTCATGAAATCCACTGTGACTTCGCAATACAGATAAGTCTGGTGAAGACGCTTCACTGGCAGTAGCGAGACTCCAGGAATCATTGAGTGATAGAGAGTTGCTTTCCATCAATGCACAAAGTTGCCGTATTTGAGAGACGGTGAGGTTCGCGACCGAAGTTGAAGCGTCCCAAGGAAAGGCATGAATTACCATCACTAAAATCAAAGAGTTTCCCCAAATCTATCATAAAATTTCGACTTATGAAAAAATGCGATGATAGGCGAACGACAGCGTGATCACACATGAACTTTCATCATTAGTGAGATCGCATAACGGGAGTCCACACTGCTACAGCATGCTAGCAAGACAAAAAAAACCTCAGCGCTCATCCAGTGTATTGTTTCCACAGGAGCAATGTGTCCACTGGTGGTGGGTGTGCACCCAGCAAACACTGTGATATCAACAGAGAAAGATATGAGTTTTTGCACATTTTCATACGTGCACAACACGAATCGGATGGAACCTGCCTAGCTGCGTCTTCTCTACATCTCGGCTGCAGCCATACCAAGAAATCACCCCCCCCCCTTCTTCACAACGCCTCGAGAAATTAGAAGCGTGCGTAACTCGGGGTACAACGAAAAACTGCTAACTAAATAGGAAGAAGCTTTAGTGAGAGAAAAATGAGAGGAAATGCAGTATAACGGAGAGGTAAACTCTCGCATAACTCCATCAGAGATATTCAGAAGCAAGCCGGAAAATGCTGACCCATTCACGGATCTACCACTATTAATCTAACCACTATAATGTATCTAATCCGATTCAAAGCTTCCCGAGCTGAGATTGCTACATATATCTTTTCCGCATTTCTCAATAGTTTTTCTGATAAGCCGCATGAAAAAGAAAAGAGTCACGACGGATAATAATTAACAGCTTATGACCAATAAAAACATGAGCAACGCAAAGCTGGGCGCTGTTCGGCTTGGGAAGGGGCATTTCACATTTTCGCTAATTCATGTTGATTAACAGGCCGCTTCCTGATGAACACTGTAAACACTTGTGAACGGCTCCAAGTGAACCCAAAGCTGCAGTAGGTAGCTGTTATGTGTAATGGGTGGCGTAATGAACGGTAACCTAAGACGAATATGCATGTCAGGAAACGGGGCGATTTTATCGATTAGTGATTGCGCAGTTAATTGTGCCATAAGAACGTTGAACCAGCAGTTGGTCGGTCTCACTCTGGTTTCTTGCTCACCCCTCTCTCCTATTGTGACGTATTCTCTTGGCATTTTGGGTTCTGATGCTTCGCTAATAAAATGTCGATCAATGTTCTCTTCTGCAACTTTCACACGATTGCGCAGCAAGAATTCACTTCGTCAATCACGACAGACTACAACGGTAATCCACCGAACACAGTCTCCATATCCTGCCATTAAAGAAAGAAACCACGGAAGCTTGTGGGTTGAAGTGTGACTAAGGAGAGAACCAGCATGCTAAGCAAATGCTTGTGGCTTCAGCAATAGCGCATCCAACTTATCTTTCCACTATTACTATGGACCTAGTTTGCGCACTATCCACGAGCTTACTTTGCGCACGGTTAGGTCAAATGCGATCCTATTTTTGGGCACATCAGAAATTTTATCTTTCTGAGGTTGACTGTTGCCTAAACCTACACCCGGAAAAACAACCGGACGAGTTTTACGGGCGCAAGTCGTCCACTTCGTTGTGGGACCACGCGTCCCTTTAATTTGAATTAGGATCACCCCATATATATAATTCGCTTTGTCACCCCATATATATAATTCGCTTTGTCTGTTTGTTTGTTTGTTTGTTTGTAAGTTTGTAAGTTTGTCTGTCCGGAAATTCGGTTCGACCTGAAGAACGACTTGGAGAGGTCGGTCAAGGTGGGGATGGGTAGGGCATGGGACAAGAAATAAAAAGCACACTTGACCTAAGGGAAGCTCCGCCCACAGTGGGCGGGGCACTCCCCGAAAGTTTGGGGTTCCGCACAAAAATGTTCATAATTCGCTTCCGGAGCAGCCTAAAGATGGGGAAAAAAGGGAATAAGGTTAGTAAGGAGCCAGACTAACTGTGGCAGACACATCCAAAATGGGCGGGGCGTACTCAAGGTGGGCGGTGCTTCTCGCAAAATTCAGTAACCCGGTTCGCGAGTGTTTGGAAGTCGCAAAAACTCAGTGTAGAATGTAAATATCCGGCGAATATAGGGCACGCTCAAAGTGTGTTGAGACCCACAGTGGGCGGAGCTTGCCCTAAATCGCAGGGTATTCATTTTAAAAGTTTGTAGCTCGGTTCCAGAACACTCCTACACCGGAAAAAAGTGGACTAAGGTCAGCAGAGGGTCGCGGGTGAGGAGTGTGGGGCAAAGATTGTGGGCGGAGCCTGCTCCGAGGTGGGCGGAGCCAGACAAAAATTCTCCAAAACTGTCCCAGAGCACTTCAAAGACCGGAAAAAACGTGGATTAAGGTCAGGAGAGGGTCGTCGGTGAGGATTGTGGGGCAAAAACATTGTGGGCGGAGCCTGCTCCGAGGTGGGCGGAGTCAGACAAAAGATCTGCAAAACGGTCACCAGAAAAAAGTGGATTAAGGTCAGCAGAGGGTCGTCGGTGAAGGATTGTGGGGCACAAAACATTGTGGGCGGGGCCAGCGTGAGGTGGGCGGAGCCAGACGAAAATTCCCTAAAACTGTCCCAGAGCACTTCAAAGACCGGAAAAAACGTGGATTAAGGTCAGCAGAGGGTCGTCGGTGAGGATTGTGGGGCAAAAACATTGTGGGCGGAGCCTGCTCCGAGGTGGGCGGAGCCAGACAAAAAGGTCTGTAAAACGGTTCCAGAGCACTCCGAAGACCGGAAAAAAACGTGAATTAAGGTCAGCAGAGGGTCGCCGGTGAGGATTGTGGGGCACGAAAATTGGGGGCGGAGCCAGCCCGAGGTGGGCGGAGCCAGACAAAAGATCTGCAAAACGGTCCCAGAGCACTCCGAAGACCGGAAAAAAGTGGATTAAGGTCAGCAGAGGGTCGTCGGTGAGGATTGTGGGGCACAAACATTGTGGGCGGGGCCAGCCCGAGGTGGGCGGAGCCAGACAAAAATTCTCCAAAACTCTCCCAGAGCACTCCGAAGACCGGAAAAAAGTGGATTAAGGTCAGCAGAGGGTCGAAGGTGAGGACCGTGGGGCAAAAACGTTGTGGGCGGAGCCTGCTCCGAGGTGGGCGGAGCCAGACAAAAGGGTCTGTAAAACGGTTCCAGAGCACTCCGAAGACCGGAATAAAGTGAATTCAGGTCAGCAAGGGGTCGCCGATTGAGAAATGTGGGGTATACATTGTGGGCGGGGCCAGCCCGAGGTGGGCGGAGCCAGACAAAAACTCTGCAGAACGGTTCCAGAACACTTCAGACACCGGAAAAAAAAGTGGATTAAGGTCAGCAGGGGGTCGCCTGTGAAGAGTGCGGGGCACAAAAATTGTGGGCGGGGTCTGCTCTGAGGTGGGCGGAGTCAGACGAAGAATCTGTAAAATAGCTCAAGAGTACTTCAGACACCGGAGAAAAGTGGAGTACAGAACAAAAGGCGGATATCAGTTGAGTCTAGAAATATGTGAGAGAAGGTACGCGCGGCGAAGCCGCGCCCGCCCGGCGCAGCCGGGCCGTATCAGAAGGAGCCGCGCCGGCGTCAGCCGGCGAGGCGACTGGTACTTCAATAAGAGCGGTTTTTTTTGTGAGATTACCGCTCTTGTGCGTAATCATAGTTAATATTTTCGAGATCTGCTTCTGCTTCGATTAGGAAACACATGAAACCTGAGGTGCAACCGGAAACTTGAGCACACCAACTGCATCTTCTGTTTTTTTAGGGACTACATCCCGTCGGGTGCCACCATTTTTAGAAGTTCTGCCACTCAGCGTTGGATTTCAGGAAGATACCTACAACCTATCTTCGGTGTTGTGTGCACAAAACCGCTGTTATAAGAGCTGTTTGTTATATGTCTGGCGCGCGAAAATTTCCGTTTGACATGTGGTTTGGAGACACTTTTGACTCGCTCAGTTTAAGAGGGCTCTCAAGGGAAAAAAACTGTTCAGGAAAAGAACAACAAATCTCTGTTATTAGGTCGTTGCAAAAGAAATGCAGGATTTTGTTTTTTGTATTTAATACTTATTTTATTCCAATAAAATGTTACTTTAATATGAAGTGTTATATATTATTCGAAAGCTTATCTAATGCTCTTTCTAAATGATACTTCAAGATTGGTTGTAATTCTTTTATTATCATTTTTATTGACGTTTTATTGCAGATGTCAAAACGTGAATTTCGCACTATTTTTTCTATGAGTTCAAGCTAGGAAACGCTGCGAGACAGCTCGAAACATTAACGAAGTTTGGGGTCAAGGAAGTGTCAACGAATGTACGGTCCAACGTTGGTTCCAGAAGTTTCGTTCTGGCAACACCAGCCTTGAAGATGAACCTCATGTTTGGTGGTCTGCCGCCGGTCTCATCCATCACAGCTTCCTGAATCCTGGTGAAACAATTACGGCAGAGAAGTACTGTCAACAAATCGACGAAATGCTTCAGAAGCACCGATTACCACTTTTTCAAGCATCTGGACAACTATCTTAAAGAGAAATGCTTCAAAAACCAAGACGATGCCAAAAACGCCTTCAACGATTTCGTGGCCTCTAAAAAGAATTACAACCAATCTTGAAGTATCATTTAGAAAGAGCATTAGATAAGCTTTCGAATGATATACACTTACATTTTATTGGAATAAAATAAGTATTAAATACAAAAAAACGAAATCCTGCATTTCTTTTGCAACGACCTAATAGATCTAGATTCATACTGCAATACTTCACAAGCCGCAATGGTAAACGAATTCCAGCAAAACTAAGCACAATGTTTTAAATGCAGCTGTAATGGAGAAGAGTACAGCTGCGTGAAAACGTGAACTAACTCTTCAGGATCATTGGCAGATATTCATGCTTATAACTAGGCCCATTATAACGCAGTCCACAACATAATAACGCTCTTACTTGTATCCTCCCACCCCCTTCTGCAGGTGAACGAGAGCAGCCCCGAGTACAAACATGGGAGCCACTCTTGCTCATGCGGAAGCTCCGGAACCAATCCACAACCAAAAGCAGTATGCACTTAGCCAAAGCACGAAACCACTTCCATCAGCCTTTCGAAGCAGGAGCAGATCTCGAAAATATGAACTATTACGCACAAGAGCGGTAATCTCACAAAAAACCGCTCTTATTGAAGTATCCTAATTCAAATGAAGTTGGACGCGTGGTCCCACAACGAAGTGGACGACTTGCGCCCGTAAAACTCGTCCGGCTGTTTTTCCGGGTGTAGAATTAGGCGACAGTCTGAGGTTGGTCGTCAAGACCAGCTAACGCCTTTTGGACTCCAGATATTTCGTCTTCGAGCTCATTTTAAAAGTGGCAAGATCACCAAATCCTTGTATATAGGGGTAATTCAACATCCTGATCACGAATATGACATTCATTTTTGGCGCTGGCGCTAATGGATGACACTACGGTTACCTGCGCTCTGCTAAGGCTGAGCCCAGGAGGTAATCGTAGTGTCCTCTCTTGGCGCCAGCGCCAAGAATGAGTGTCATACTCGTAATCAGGATGTTGAATTACCCCTATATACAAGTTTTTAGTGGATTTGGTGACTTAGGCAATTTGAAAATGAGCTCGAAGACGAAATTTCTGGAGTCCAAACGGCGTTAGCCGTCAAGACCAGACTTATCTTGGAATTAAAAACATATTGACTTGGCTCCCAAAGTCCTTTTTTCGCATACCATGTCACTACATACTGAATAGAAAAAGAATGCGCAACACTCCCCAGGAAGGGGCTCATTCAGATGCTTACGTATTTGGGGGGGGGGGGAGGGGGATGACGCGGCAGGCTGCTTTTCTTCACCCACCTCGCCGAGATAGTGTTTATAACAACCCATGAGAGCGCGTTCACATTTCGCGATAGCGCGATCCAGTCGAGCGGTGGGATCGCGCAATTGCAAAGTAAGAACTCGCTTTAAAAGATAGTACATTTCAAGGGGGAAGTTGACCAGCTTCGAACAGAACGGTGAAATCAGGGGAACGTGCTGCTGTTAGAGGAAATTTGCAAAATACGACCCCCAACTCGAAACCTCCTAATCGCGACCCTCATATTTCAAATCCGAAAACTGTGCCTGTTTACGGAGTCTAGACCTCATACAGTTGTGACAACGTTGAGTGCTCTTAGATGATATTCTTTTTAAAGTTTTTATTATATTTGAGTAGCCTCTCAGTAAACTTCTTAGAAAATGTATTGTACTCATTCCAGTCACCGCTAAGCTTATCATCAGGGTACAGCATGGGGATGTGTCAAATGGCGGTGTGGGTACGACCCCCCCCTCGAAGAGGGTCCAGATACGACCCCCCCCCTCCTGCTCTAACTGACAACCAGATGCATGTTCACCACAAATGGCTTCCTGAAATGGAATCTGGATTCTCGAAAGGCGCACTCTGCTCTAAAATACAGGAAATAAAAGGCTGTTTCAGCCTCATGCAATATGAGGCTGAACAACAGCCTCGCATTACCTACAATTTTGTCTTAGGATTCAAAATAAAACTCCTCGTTCGATAACTATGTATGACATGCAACTTGTAACAAGGAACACAATTGAAATAGCGGCTAATGGTGATCATTGATAGGCTGAATTGGTGAAAAAAATAGCCCCAAGGTGAGCGTGTCAGGGCCCAGATGTGCATTCAATGAATGGTGACGGGGAAATAATGAAAACATGCACGACACAACAAAGCGAAACATGGAAAATACAAAAAATGCAGAGCTAAATGAAAAAAGGATAACCAGGCCGGCAGTAAATCGTTCCATACTTGGCTATTATCGATCAGGCTGCAGGGCGCAAGGCTGCGACCGCTTTCTTTGGAAAAACGTCATTGGAGCGCGGTTGTTGGACTTGCCAACGTCCTGGGGTCTGTTCGGGGGTTATATCTTTTTTAGGTGCGGAGCTTTTGAGGAATGGTGAGCAGCATGCAACGGCAAAGTTTCTACTATTGTGTATTCTACCTAGCTGCAAACTGAACAATCCCCCGTTGGTGAAATATTCCGGATGGGTCACGGTTCGGCCAGGGGTAAATCGCGAGCTGGTTTCCATGATTCACACAAGGACTGCTTCGTTCAAACGCAATTTCATCAGGACTGAAGTCGTCTTGAAACCCCTCCATCTTTTCTCTTTCCAATAAGCTTTACAGTTTTTCTGAAGACCCACTAGTTCAGGAGATATTTTAGATGGGTTACCCTTGCGCTACCCCCTGGACCACCCGAAAAATTGACTCCTTATGTGCCATTGTGAGGATACACCTTCGAAAACTTCAGTGTGCCTCCAAAACACATATTTCCCTTCAAATGAGTGAAAGAGAAGCTCGGCTATCTCTGATCGATTTGGTCCGTGCGCCGTGCATTAGGCTCCTACGCAGAGGTGGTGGAAAGGTGTAAATTCTGATTTCAGGTGCTTTTATCCATGCAAGCAGATGTTTGTTTAGGGTTTGGAAAGGACAATACGCACGAGTCTGTTTGAGACGTATTATTTAGTCATCTACGTACTTACGAGTTCATGCTATAAACTGACACTTATTTATTTATTTATTTATTCTTGCTATATTGCTAATAAATCTTTTATTATTTTGTATTC
>MU912019.1:0-44420 GCA_036418165.1 Cooperia oncophora
GATATGTCAGGAAATGCATGGAAAAATCCAACGCATCTTTGATGCCCTGGACGCACAAATAGCAACGGAGAAGCGCATCAACAGCGTGGTAAGTAGTGACTTCAACAGGGATACAGAACGCAGTAATGATTTCAAGAAGGAAAGCCAGGGAAAAAACATCACACGACCGAAATCGCACATTTTGTGGGTCAATGGAACACAGAACCGCAAGCTGTTCACGCTACAGCACCATCACGGGAGGACGGAACATTCTACAAGAACACGACATGTGCCTGAATTGTGGGCGCGAAGGTCATTTCGCATCAAACTGCACAAAAGTGGGATGTAGAAATTGTCAAGGAAGAAACACTTTCACGCATTATGTCCTCGGAGGCAAACAAATGTATCCCAGGCGAAACAGTTCACGCCAAAAACGCCAACAAAACCGGTAGGGGCCAAAACACAACATGGGCCAACACAGTAGACTAGTCAAGATTCTCAAACACAAAAAACAACGCAAGCGCACCCGATCCAGTTTTTTACCACAAGCCAAGGGGAACAAGATACAAACAAGGCACGGGCGGACTGTAATCCTAACTTTACGGTGTCACACCAAGGAACGCCAAGGAAGAATGTGTTTCTCCTAACCGGAGTAGCGCACATATGGAATACAAAACGGCAAGAACTGCAATCAGTTTAAATACTTTTTAACACAGGCGCAGATCAGTCCTTTATAAGCCAGAGATTAACGAAGGACCTAGGACTCGAGTGTATGGAACTTCGCAACCTAGGAATGTATACTTTAGGGGCGAATAATCTGAAAATTGCAAAATGCGCGGTGACGTCCATAGAATTGTGGGACAACAAAGGAGAAGTGCACAAAATGCGGCTGTATTCAACGCCAATCTTAACCGGAAAAGGACAAATTAAACAGCTCGGGCAAGAAGAAATCGACTTTATAACGCAATGACGTATTCTGCTTTCTAATATCACGGCCTGTACGACAAGTAAACCACAAATTCTTTTGGGTTGTGATCAGCTATGGGATTCATTAGAAGTTTCTTCACCACACTATACGCTTCCATCAGGCTTGATTAAGGCTTATATCATCGGAGCTGGGATATCTTCTCACGAGGAAACAACAATTAAATGAACTTCATGCAACGCACAGCCTTAACACTCAACCCAGCATGATCACAATGATCAAAACGCTAACTGAAGAAGAAAGAGAACTACAACGCTGGGATAAGTACTGGACAATGGATTCAGCTCTCAAACGCTCTGAAACGCCTCAACAGTGTCATAACTATGCTGAAGTCGCAACCTCAAATTTTAGCTCGGTATGGCAACACCTTCAGAACCACTGGAGAAGAAAATTATAGAGGAAGTCCCAAAACATGACTATGAGGAAGCGAGCATCACTCATTATATCCCACACCAACCGGTAATCACACCGAAGAAAGAGACTACCGAGCTGCGCATAGTTTTCGATGCTTCATCACACTACAAATATAGCCCTTCTCTCAATGACGTTCTTCACCAGGGAACCTTAATTCTCCCCGAGCTTTACGCAGTACTTTTACGCTTTCGAGTATCCAAGTACGTGGAACTTCGGACGTAGAAAAGGCATTCCTATAATCTCATTACACGATCAGGATAGAGACGTAACAGAAGGAGCCCGACGGGAGATAATGTTTACCGACGTACCGCTTACAAGAAAGTAAAACGTTCGGGCTAATGTATCGCCCATTTCTTGTTCAGAGCCACCATAACAATATTTATTTAAATATGGAAGCTGAACTGCAACTCGGAAGGATGAGATTCGGCGAAAATTTGTATGTGCACTAACTTTTTGTTGAATGCCGAAACAAATGGAGATGACGCATAAGCTTGAACATAAAACGCTAGGAGGAAAATTTTCAACGATATGATGCATGAATTTACGGAAATTCCTCTCGGTCATCAGATTGGAATAGCACTACAGCGTTGCCATGACCAGCAGCGCCATATAAGGGACTCAGAGAGTATTCTGTCGTGTAAATGGAACAGATGTAAACGATGACACTTTGTTTATCCGTTCTTGTGATATTCTCTATAGACAACCAGTCTATACGAAAACAGGCGTGGCGCGGACAATATAGCCTCCATATAATGAATTCGCCGTTGGGTAGATGTAGCCTCATAACATTAAGCGCAATACGATTCCAACGAGGATCTTTTGCAGGCACAAGAATACCATGGGGAACTGGTATTTCCAACTACAAGTAGGACAAAAAGAATAGGAAACGCTCAAACTTTCCGACGTTCATGGTTTCGCGAAATTCATTCGAGACAAATATATGAAAATGAACAACATATCATTGCGCCGTGGCAAATGCTTCGGCAGGACGCGAAGTGCCAATGGCTATGGTCACATGCCTGCTTATGTTCAGAGAAAGACCCCAACATTAGTTATGGCAAAATGCAACTTACCTGCCGCTTTCTATCAGTTCTCCAAACACAGCAACATAATTCCAAAAGTGATACTGGTAACGTCATCACCAGTTGCTGTGCGCTTGTGCTGCGTTCCATATCCAAACGCACTATTCGAAAACAGCTTACTCAATAGACCACTTTGACATTCATCTTCTCTAGATTCCAACTGTGCTGACATGTGCTAACGCTACGAGTGTTGCGGACTGAACTGCACAAATGTCCGGGGTGTTGTTAACGTAACCGTACTCTAAGTGAAAAATACGCAATATATATGGAAACTCTATCGCGGCAGTCAGTTTCAGTTCAATTTTTATGTATTAAATGTCATCTGATAATTGCCAGCCCACGCAGGGACTCGGGTTTGAACAAAGCACACATCAGAGCACATGTGTTGAAAGGGACTCTAAAATTATCCTACGTCTTCCATTCTAAAGAATGGGGGCGGACTTACTACAAATTATGAACTAATAACACCATGCAAGGAACGTTTCTAGCTCAAGAACTATCATTCGCAATACCTGCGCACAATGACACCCCGCTGCAAGTACCCCTATATTAGATCATGAACCAATTCAGGCTCATTTCACTGAAAGCAAAACAGTTAGTAGCAGCGTCTGCTGAGGTCTGTTCATCAGATGGGAATTGAATGCAACGGCACTAACGCGGAAAAGCCCAAAATGCTATCAGCCGACATCATCAGAGAACTCGAGATTCAAGCCAAGTCAATGGGACGCTGCTCCAGCGGAAATGCCACGCAGCAGCTAAACGAATAATCGTCCGAAACCATCAGGCAGTACCAGTACGAGGCAATATTGTAAATACATGATCGAAAAACACGCTAACGACATTTCAAGAAAATGAATCCTACTAAATTATAATTGCTATGTCCGTGTGTGTGTGTGTGTCTAGTCTGTTCTGTCAGCGAAATTCATAAGCACCTGTAAGCAAGGTTCTCGGCTGGATGGATGCATGGTGGGATGGATATGAGTAATTGGACAAAACCTTAAAATAGCAACCCAGGACCCATGCTAAGGCCGCCCAATCTGTGGCGGGCGTGCGTCGTCAAAATTACCGATTTCCTCTTAGAAGAAGTCACACTCCCGATTACCAGATCAGCCCCGAGATGAGTGAAACAGTGCATGGTAAGGTTAACAAGGTCCTGAATGACCAAATTGAGTGAGAGACTTCCCGAAATGGGCGGGGCGTATCTTGAGATAGGCGGGCTATTCAATGGCGATCTGAAAAATTACCATAACTTGGCTACGAAAAGCAGCTGCGGAGATTCTGGAAAAAGTGTATTTTAGGTGTTACATGGGAAATAGCCATCTAAAGGAGGAGAGAGAGACCCGAATATGTGGCCGTACTTGAGATGGGCGTGCTATTCCGCGCAAAAGGCAACCACTCGTCCCCAAAAATGTTTAGGGAGCGCAAGAAAAGTCCATGACGAAACTAATAACGCTCCTGGCTAAGAGTCTCCACGCATGTCTTACTGGCGTGCTCTAGGCCGCGCTACAGGTGCGGAGCGTGCGATTTTGAGCACAGAGGGTAATCAGTATGAAAATTCCGTACCCATTCCGTGGGCGGAGAGCCGCTGCACTCGGACTGGGCCCGAGGCCAAAAATCTGAAAGAATTCTACAAAAACGGTTCCAGATCACTCCACACACAACGGGAAAAGTGGTTCCAGGGCATTGTGAACGGATATCAAGTCTTGATAATTCGTCGCTCATAACATTTTGGGGGAGGGCGTGCGCTAGAAGTGGGTGACGAGTGCACAAATTCAAAAAATTCACCAAATGACGGTGTCCCACTGAGTCAACTCTCAGACACCGGGCGAAAAGGCTAGCTTGAGAATCAGCGAGGGCTTATTAAGTCGAGAAGCGCGATGCCATACTCTGTGGCGGTGCGTGCCCGAAGTGGCGGATGAAGCCAATTTTAAAATTCGCAAAAACGGTTCCATGAGCACCCCGGACACCGGAGAACAGTAGTCTGAATCAGAGAGGGGTCATCGATTCACAAATATGAGGCACACGCTGCTGGGAGGAGTGCGGCAAGGTGGGTTGGTTATATTGGAAAAATCCTGAAATGCTGCTCAGAACTCTGCGAACGCCGAGAAAAAGTAGCTCGCGCAGAAGGAAAACGGAGGTGAAATTAAAGAACTAAGGATAGGGAGATGGCACGCTTCCATTTTCAACTACCAGATGTCATTTGACATTCAATTACGATCCGCCACTCTGAGTCGACGATATAGAAACAGTCGGCGAGTTATCTGGAAAAACATTTTTCGGATTTCCGAATGGTGCCATAGCTATATTAGTTCGGGGCTGCGACCGGTTTGAAGAAATGGCTGTTGTTATATGCAAGGGTAAGATGCGGGATCTGTGAACATGATGAAAAGCATCCAAATGCACATCGATTCAAAGTAAAATGCGGAAATGATGAGCTGCCGTGCAACTTCAGCTACGTAAGACAGCCTACACGAGTTCGCGACGGCAGCCGAGTGCGAACGCGTTGCCGATCTCAATCCTCTTCGTCAGTTTCTACAGCAATCCGCATATACTGCAAATCCGCATATCTGCGTTTCGCTCCTCTCTAATCACCCTTCTGCCCTTCTCTGCGCATCCGCCCATTCTTTTCACCGTTTGGGCTGCGAAAAACATCGATAAGTATGGCAGCGCTCGAGCGGCCGCATTTGATGCGATCCATTCGTCATACTGATTTCTAATGCATTGATCGTGCCGAACCACGCGACGGAGCGTTGCTCTCGCGTAAGTTGACACGGACTCATCTAAGTCCTTTTCGTCGTTTGCTGGCAGACTCGCATTACCTGTAGATTTCAAATGATGCGTTTTGTCCCAGATGCATTAATCTAAATGACCTTTGCCATTTCTGCCAACTCAGATTTTCGCATTTCTTTTCCACTATTTCATTTTCGCATTTCTTTTCACTTTTTCGGCAGATTCCGCCTTTCTTCGTTCCTGCCATGCGAAAATGGCAAATTGCGAAGAATCGTTGTGTATGGCAGCGCTCAGGCTTCCCGACGGTAACGCTTCGGTCGCGCGTTTGATGAGTATGCTTTTACTGCATTGATCGCGTCGAAGGTGCGACCGGAGCGCTGCTTTCTTTTCGTCATTTCTGTAGATTCCGCATTACTGCGAACTCCGCATATCTGCGTCTACCAATCGATACGTACCGCATTTTCGTATTTTCATCATTTTCGCAGACCCCGCATTTCTTCTTTTCCACATTTTTTCTACGAGGAAAGGTACGCGCGGCGAAGTCGCGCCCGCCCGGCGCAGCCGGGCCGTATCAGAAGGAGCCGCGCCGGCGTCAGCCGGCGAGGCGACTGGTGAAGGTATATGGTGCTCAAGAGGACGACTTGGAAACTCCGCATTGAACCAACAAGCAAAGAACCCCATTTTCATTCATCCAAAAACACCCCTAGCTGCTCTCATTATCGACGAAGCACATGGGGATTACTATCAAGGCATCGAACACACAATGGCAAAAGTTCGAGCACAGTACTGGGTACCAAAACTAAGGCAACAAGTCCGACAGAGCCGCAGATTCAATGGGCTTTCATACGCTTACAAAGAAAGAACAGATTTACCGGAGAGACGTGTCAAAAAAAGTTATGCTTTTCAACACGTTGGCATCGACTTTTTCGACTTTTCCATGATTGAAGAAGAAAATGAAACGAGATCAAAAGTGTACGGGTGCATTTTTACATCACCGTAACAAGACTGATTCACCTGGAATTAGTAAAAAGTATGGGAATTGGAGACTTTCTGAACGCACTTAGACGCTTTATTGCACGCAGAGGCGTTCCTAGCTCGATAACTAGTGACAACGCTCTCACATTCTTATTGTGCGCGGAGAGTTTGAACGCAGGAGCCGACCAAACACAACTCAACGTAGAAGTACTAAGCGCTACGTCGCGACATGAGATAGAGTGGTTCTGCAACAAACCTTACGCACCATGACAGGGTGGATTCTACGAGCGCCACATTAAGTTCATCAAGCGCGCTCTGTACAAATCGCTCAAAGTGAAGCCACATAAGTCAGTAGACGACTTAGAAACCATACTGGCAGAGGTAGAAGCATGTCTCAAGTCGCAACCGCTCACATATCAGAGCTCTTAGCAGGATGATTTCAGCTCCATTCGTCCAATCGATTTTATCCAACGGGATTTGAATATCACATTCCCCTATCAGGTTCTTGAAGAAAACTCAACAAGCGACAGAAGCTGTACAATACCTACAGAAGGGGTAGCGCTCAGAACAAGAAACCAGGCCGAAGAGGCACTAAAATCCTCTTGTGAATTCACTGAACGCCTTTGGGAGGTGTGGCAGAAACATTACCTCACCAGCCTACGGGAAACGCATAGAAGATTTATATCAAAACAAGACATCATCAACTAGAACCTAGAGTTGGGACAGTAGAAATCTGAGCGATCCAATTTTCTCTCGCAATGCTTGGAAAATGGCCCGCATAGCCAGTCTACGCTATAGCAGGGATGGACAAATTCGAGAAGTTGCATTAGTAACAGCCGCGAAACGACGGATAAAGCGTCCTGTGAATCTCATTGTGCCACTGGAAATCGCAGACAATGGAGAAAATCCAAAAGACCATAAAATACTATCAAAATCACCAACAAAAGCGGCTGCGCAAGGAAGAATCGAAACACCCCTATAATCTTCGGCCACTCAAACTAGTGAATTACGCAGAACCGATTACCACTAACTTAATAGTAGGGAGAACGACCCCCCGGCAATGGTTCCTTTTTCACATTATGATGTTCTCATTAATAGCAACAGTATTGTTAACAGGCGTACGAGGAGAAGAAATAACACTATCAGAAAAGGGAACCATATATAACGCAGCAGCAAATACAACATTCAAAAGCACTAAGAGTCAGTGGGAAGTTTTTAGAACTGCTGAATATTGACTTGGCAATATTTCTGAACTGAATAGCTCTCAACATGGTTACGCCATTTTCTTGAAGAGGAACCGACAAAATAGTGATCGAGTTTATGCTGATCCGCACCGAGTTGAGGACTTTGTTAAGCGTACCCCCTCCGCTGATAGCCATGTAAGCGATTTCAAAGAGCAATTGGAACGCAATGATGTCACAACCGCAGTACGATGAAGTGGGAACTGCAATACTCATGACGCAATCGGCGATTGAAGCAGTGATTGAAGACCAGCTAAAAATTCTGGACGAGGGACAATCATTTCAGAACGAGTACCGAAGTTCGCTGCAAGGGGAAAAATTCAAAGAGTAACAACAGTTCCAATCCACAGTCCTCACGCTTCTGGATCAGATCCAAAAGACTATCGAAAACGGGCTGGAAAAGGCTGCGAGAAAATCCACGGAAACAGTAAGGAATGCAATCCAAGAAACGGCAAACACAATGATGGACATGGCGAAGTTGGCACACGCACCAAGCGATGGAACGCACCCAGGTAACGATGGTACGCACTCCGACTAGGAAAAACAGAAACCGAGCGGCAGCGGCGAGGGGAAGCGTACAAGCTACCACAGCTTGTACCAGACATTCAAGGTAGAGAGCAGGAGCCCTTCCTCCGAAAACGAACTGGACACACATGAGAACGACGAGAAAAAGAATCAGGAGAACGTCGATTACACGGAAGGAGTACAAGAAATGAAAGAAGAAGACCATGACTCATTCGAAGCTGATGAGAGGATTTTGAAAGAAATCAAGGAAGGATGACATCGAAGATTTGGAGACAACGCTGTACAACTTGGACGTGGAGAAGACATGCGATCCTCGTGATTTCAAGAAGGGAGTTATACGCAGGAAAGAAGATCTGACGGTTCCTTGCGTATTCTGTGGGAGAGTGGGAGACCACCACTCCGACCCATGTGCCATATATTCGGATTACTGGGAGAGAATACATATTGTCAGCGCAGAATCGTTGCAGGATCTGCGATAACAGCATGATTCCATTGTGAAAAACATGGACATCCATCCGCTTTATGCGATTTACTGAAGAGGAGCGTTGATACGTCGTCGGTACGAGGAAGCCACGAGAAAAAGGAGGGAAGCAAAGAGGAGGTGGGAGAGCCTGAAACATCAACTACAGGAACTGAAGGAACAGTGATCCATGGCTATTACATATTGTTGATCTGTTTTGTTGTTGTTGTTGTTATTGTTAATATGAGATTTGAGCATCTATTTTGCAGGCCGGGCCGGGAGCATTGCAACTCTGGGTTGCAAGTCGCAACACATGTGGAGGTCGATCTACCGATCGAATGGCAAAGCGAAACCACCACGCAAGCACACGCAGTTTATCGACCGGTAAGGGGAAAATCGACGTTATGGGTATAGTGGGTGGTCTTTGGATTTTGAACCCGATTTTTGGACTTTGACCCCAGGGGGTGTATAAGGAGACCGAATCTCTCAAGTCTTCAGTCTTTCTCGCTCTCTCGCCCCGGCCTTCACAGCACGTTTGGGTATTCTCACTTCGCATAAGCTCTCTCGCATAAGTTCTGCTCCGAGAACCTACTTTGTTATAATATAATTTAACTTGTTGCTGTTAAAGAACGCTGTTTCCCTTATACAAGTTGTTGTTCGGTTCCCTCTGTTCTAAAAGCGGCACACAATTATAGCGCGTGGCACGACTATACCATACGCATATATTACTATAGTGGATAGTCTTTTTACCCAGGTTTGAGGGATCTGAACTGATTTATCTACGTCCCAGCGATTTGGTCTTCGCAAGCAGGTACGTAGAGCAGCGCTCACGTCAAAACGAATAGGATACTCTCTGCTGCTGCTGTCTGCTCTGCTTCCTATCTCTATGCCTGTCCTAGCTTGTCTAATGTTCCATGTCATTTGCTTAGACCTATCAAACGTGATCAAACCTGGGGCGGAGGCTTTCTGTTCATCCTTTGGAATTGCGAATCGCCGTTGCCCTAGGCTTGTTTTCATCCTCAACAGTAGACGGGCCTCAACAATTTCAGGTTGTTCCTTGAGGACAGTTTGCTAATTACAACGGGTGACCCCTTAGTTGCATGTCCCCTCGAACCCTCTGACGCAAAATCTCGGAGACTCAAAAACGTGTAAAAAGCATCTCCTTGAAACTCAGATTGCCCAGCAGAGTTTCTTTTCGTGAAGGATGAGAGGTTTCACGACTGGGTTCTGCGATAGCCTACCAAGGATATTCTTACTGGTGTGTGAAACAAAAGAGTGTGAAACGTGAAAAGATGGAAAATGTGAAACGTTATTCGTGGATTGCTTCGATAATAGGGGCCCATATTTGCCGTCGTTGACGCAAAAAGCGTCTGGATGAATCCAGGAGGTTTATAATGTTATAATATAATCGGCTATGTCCGTGTGTGTGTGTCCGTCTGTTTGTCACCAAATTCATAGCACCTGAAGCACGGCTCGGCGGGGATGGATCATGGTGGGGATGGATAGAGCATGGGACAAAACCTGAATAGCACCCATGACCCATGCTAAGCCCCGCCACTGTGGGCGGGGCGTGCGTCCAAAGTTAGCGATTTCTCTTAAAAAGTCATAACTCGATTACAGAGCAGCCCCGAGATGAGGAGACAGTGCAGTAAGGTTAACAAAGGCCTGACTGACCAAATGGAGGAGAGACTCCCGAAATGGGCGGGGCGTACTTGAGATGGGCGGGGCTTTCCATGGCACTGAAAAATTACCATAACTTGGCTACGAAGCAGCTCGGAGAATGGAAAAAGTGGTATTAGGTTAGCACTGGGTTGGCCCATCAAATGGAGGAGAGAGACCCGAAATGGGCGGGGCGTACTTGAGATGGGCGGTGCTTCCCACAAAGGTCAATAACTCGGTTTTGTTTGCGGCGTGCTGAGGCCCGCCCACAGTGGGCGGGGCGTGCGTGAGGTGGGCGGTGCTTCCCACAAAGGTCAGCCAAAGTCAACAAATCCGGTCCCAAAAAATTTTAAGGACCGCAGAAAAAAGTCCATGACGAGACTAAGTCTGCGAAGATGATTCCACCATGTTTACGGCGTGCATCAAGCCGCCTAGCAGTGGGCGGCGTGCATTTGAGCACGGGAACCAGTATAAAAAAGTCGTACCCATCGTGCGGAGCCTGCACCCGAAGTGGCGGGGCCCAAAGTCGCGAAGACAATTCACAAAACGGTTATCAGCGCACTCCACACACCCGGGGAAAAGTGCTTTCAGCATTGGGGATATGAGCTTAAGAATTCGCGCGTCAGTATGTGGGCGGGGCGTGCCAGAGTGGGTGGAGCCAAGATTTAAAAATCACTAAAACGTCCCAGAGCACTTCAGACACCAGGCGGAAAAGTGGTTCAAGTCATTGCGAGATTATTAGTCGAGAACGCGGGCGCGTTCATACATTGTGGGTGGGGCGTGCCCAAGAAGTGGTGGAAGGCCAATTTAAAAGAGAGAGACCACAAAAACTCCAGACACTTCGACACCGGGAAAAGGGTCCAAAGTCTTGGAGGATTATATTCGAGAATCGCGCTCTTTACCATTGTGGGCGGGGCGGCCTTAGAAGATGGTGGAGCGAGCGAATTTAAAAAAATTCACAAAAACGTTCCAGAGCACTCCCACACACGTGGAAAAAAGTGCGTTCCAAAAAGGTTCATTGGAGAATATTAGATATAGAATCGCGCCATATTGGCGGGGCTCTGCCCAGAAGTGGGAGCAAATTTTAAAAAATTCACAAAACGGTCCCAGAGCACTCCAGACCAACGGAAAAAGGCCCCCAGCTTGAGATCAGGAGGGGTTATTAGTCGAGAAGCGCGCCACCATACGCTTGGCGGCGCGTGCCCCGAAGTCGGGTGAAGCCAATATTTTAAAAATTCGCAAAACGTTCCAGAGCCACCCGGACACCGGAAAGAACAGTACGTCTGAGATCAGAGAGGTCATCATTCACAAATATGAGGCACAGCTGCTGGGAGGCGGAGCTGCGGCAAAGCGTGGTTGTTATATTGAAAAAATTCCTTAAAAGTGCTCTCAGAACTCCTGCAAACGCCGAGAAAAGTAGCTCGCCAGAAAGGCAAAAGAGGTAAATAGAAAGAGACCTAAGGAAGCGAGATGGGCACGCTTCATTTCAATCCGAGTCATTTGCATTCAATCACTCGCCAACTCTGAGTCGACCTGATAGAAATCGATTTCTGAAAAACATTTTGGCGCCCGGGATTCCGAAATTGCGCTATAGCCTATATTTAGTTCGTTGGCCTTGCCGCCGTGCAAGAAATGCCTTAAGCATTAAAATGCGTAAATGCGGGATCATTGAAATGATGAAAAGCCATCCAATGGCACATCGATTCCCAAAGAACATGCGGAAATGATGAGCTGACGCTAACTCATTACAGTAAGACAGCCTTCAGACTTCCGACGGCACGAGTGCGAACCTGCCCATCTCATCCTCTTCGTCATTTACTACGACTCCGCATTTACTGCAAACTCCCCGCATATCTGCCGTTTCTCCCTACTAATTCACCTCTGCCCATTCCTGCCATTCGCAATTCTTTTCCACCGTTTGGGCTGCGAAAAATCGACATGAGAATGGCAAGCCTCCGACCGCCGCATTTGATGCCGATCCATGCGCTCATACTGATTCTAATCCTTTGTCTTGGCCGACCACGCGACGAGCGATTGCTCTGCCGAGTCTGACCATCGCTCATCTAAATCCTTTTCGTCGTTTCTGCAGACTCCGCATTACTGTAGATTTCCAGCTTATTGATGCTGTTTTCCAGGCATTATCTAATGACCTTTGCCTTTCGTTGTGTATGGCAGCGCTCAGGCTTCCCGACGGTAACGCTTCGGTCGCGCGTTTGATGAGTATGCTTTTACTGCATTGATCGCGTCGAAGGTGCGACCGGAGCGCTGCTTTCTTTTCGTCATTTCTGTAGATTCCGCATTACTGCGAACTCCGCATATCTGCGTCTACCAATCGATACGTACCGCATTTTCGTATTTTCATTATTTTCGCAGACCCCGCATTTCTTCTTTTCCACATTTTTTCTACGAGGAAAGGTACGCGCGGCGAAGTCGCGCCCGCCCGGCGCAGCCGGGCCGTATCAGAAGGAGCCGCGCGGGCGTCAGCCGGCGAGGCGACTGGTAATGTTAAAGGCAGTTAAAGGCGAAGTTCGCGATCATTCGCAATCACAGATAGGGGATTAGGGATTTGCTCAGATACGACAGGGTGCTGAGTAATTCGTTCGTGAAGGAAATAGAAAAAAAATGCCCACTGATTTAGATAGAACCCCATTGCGATTATAATTTGCACGTGCCCAATAACCTCCATCTCCAACACTAAGCCCCCATCCACCCAGCTGACTCCCCGTAAGAACTGCACGACCATGCTAGCGACAATTTTCGTGCTTTCGTCCTGAAGCTTCGTTCACTGAAAGACGGGTTGTTCGTCGCGGACCACTCTACCCTCTCAATGCCATATTTTCAACTTCTATACCTAGCTGCGAACTGCTTTTAATAGCTCTGTTACGCCGACATTAATCGAAATCCGATCGTGCAATGTGCTGCCGAAGCAGCCTCGCTGTGCAAAGTGCGGAGAATACGGCGGTCGCTGAAGGACCTCACATTTCAACTCTTGGAGTGTGGCTTGACGAGTTGTATAGCAGGGCTCTCAAATTGTCGTAAAGGGGTATGAACTGCCTTCGTCGTGAGGTCTCTCCCTGTCGACTCACAAAAATCAAAAAATCGTTGCAAAAGAAGAGAAAACAGAAAGTTATGAGGTAGCTTCTTAATCCAATTGGAACTCGATTCGTAAGTATACAGTCACTGCACAAGATGACTGGGCCGGTGAAGGAGCTACGTCCGATGAATACTCGTAAGGCACGGCCGGTAAGGTGAGAGTGTGAAAAGTGGAGCGAAGAGTAGAGAGAGAGAGAGAACGAGAGAGACGTGATGTGTGTGTGTCGTGTGTGTATGTGTGTGTGTGTTGTGTGTGTGTGTGTGTGTGTTGTTGTGCTGTGTGGTGGCTTTGTGTGATCTGTGTGTGTGTGTGTGTGTGTGGTGTGACTGGTTGTGTGTGTGTGTGTGGTGTGTGTGTGTGTGTAGTTTGGGGGCTGCGGGGAATGAGCCGCGGATCCAACTGAGGTGTAATAAATAGCAGGAGCTTGTCAGGTACCCATGTTGGGAATACCTTGGGGATAGTTCTCGCGATCAAGTATGTATAATACTGTGGATAACGGTAGCTGAGTGGGTGATTACCCAAAGAAGGAAAAGCAAAAAGATTTCCAACGTTCACCTTAAACAAAGTCGCTCCCTGAGTTCCACACAGTATTATTGTACGAGTTTTCCGGACTTGCTGGCAAATCGACACCCTGTGGTTCATGAATCACTTCTTCCCAAATTCCAGGACAAAATGCAATCCGTTACAAAGAAAAGGGAACGAAAACCTTGAGAACCGGAGCAAAAAGTTGTCACAGAGAGCAGCTCAAAGGACTTCTGCGTACAAGTATAGGATTTCAGTATGCAATGCACGTCGAGCTTTTCATCAGAAGCTGCACACTGGTGATTTACAAGCGTCACCTTGCGAGATGGATTGGTGTTGAGTGAATGTACTTCCAATCGAACAAGGGTAATGAAGAAGGGCTAATCACCTATGGAAACGAGCGCAGTTAGCAAAATTGGACATGTAATCTGAATATATGCCCGTCGCTTCAACAAAAAAAAGTGGCGGCCCCTGTGTTAGGTGTTGTGTTAGGTGTGAAGAGGAGTTTCGTTGGGTAGACGGTACAACTGAGCACGCTTCGAAACTAGAACTTCCGGCGGATGTAGCACCCTCCACACTCGCTGTGAAAACGCGAAAGTCGGACAATTCCACATCTGCTGGATTACTCGCACAAGGAAGGAAGACCACGAATCGCCTGAGCTCGTGGTCCGTCCTTAACAAAACCTCTATCGATGCGAAAGCGAGTTGACCTTTCACTGCAAATAGGTGAATTATCAGTCAGTCTACTAGGTAGCAAAGCTATACCTGGAGTTGAGCGCGTGCGGAGAAAGCGCATCATTCAGTGGAGGAATAGTCCGCAATGGCTGCGGGAGCTCAAGCTTGATAATAACTGCAAACAACGCAAGCCTAGGCCGGTAGGTGCTATACAGGTAGATGAAGTGGTGATTGGCCAAAGTATAAGTATGCCACATGGCTTCCACAATAATCAACTCTTTTCCCATATATGCGAAGGAATGTCCCTGGAAATGAGCATTCCAACGATCTGAGCACAATGACCTGAAAGGTTAACAGGAGTGTGAGACCCTGGCCTTCATTCAAAAGTCAGGAGACAAAGTTCGGGGAATTTTGTGAGTGTCACTTCATGTGTCTAGTGAATCTTGTGTAACAGGTTTCTCAGATGTTACTACTGTTGAAAAATGAGCTCACTCGTGACTGAACAAAGCTCACTGACAACAACCGTTCGGCTGAATGTGTAAGGTGAATTTAACAGCGCACAGAAGGTCTTTTCAGAAGAATATAACCGTTGTGGGAAAATTCACTGAAATCATCTCAGTAACAGATTGGTGCATAAATGCACGCTTTGCTATTTGAAACCTAAATTAGTATAACTCATCTCTATCAGATGTGTTTGAAGCCAGTACCCGCGTTTATTTAATGTTTGCACGTCCTCCTCCTGGACATATTAGCCTAAGGATGCGAGATCTTCTAGTTTCGCAGTTCAAGAAAGCGAGAAAATAGAGCTGTCCGCTAGTGAAGGGTTAGTCGCTCCGCTCACAGGGCGACCACGACGCCCAACTTCATTTCTAACGGTTGTGATGGTGCGGTTAATCCGCTGTTACTTCTCTCCACGGCGGGTGGTGAGAGTGAGATGTTAAGGGAAAACAGCTGTTATTGTGACAAGTGAGAGCTCGTCCTGCTATCCGCCTTAAAGACACATGGTACGATCACACATAGTTTGGGTGTGCCTGACTATCAGTCCCCTGGCTGTCGAAGCGAAGCGGTTTCCCTGTCCTAACATGCACAGGAATGCGGAAGGAAAACAAGTTTTCACGCAATTTTTCAGTGAAGTTTGGTTTTTTGTGATTTTTGAAGTTGATTTGGATGCTGGGAATGTTTTTACCAGGAATAATAAACAAGTAATAAGGCAGGTTCACAAATAATACTGAGGACATTTTTATGTATGTGCTCTCTTGTGATTTTTTTCCCCTATTTCACTGAACATTTTTATCTTTTTACTTAGGAGTGGAGTTGATTTCGATGCAGAAGCTGATCTAGTGACTACGTCATCCATATCAGCTTTCTAATCTGAATAATGTTATTACAAAAAGCACAAAATATCCGTAATGTTAATTAATAATTATGCTGGAGGTAATATTCATGTATTATTTGCATTGTTATTTTTATGTGTACCCTGGTAAAAAAAAGAGGAAGATAGAAGAACAGGCAAATGTATTTTAGGGAGTACACGGATGGCCAAAAGAGATGTTTCAAGTGTACTCTAAAATTACAGGCCTCCTGGAACGCCTCAGTGTTATCTCTATATTGTTTTCATTACTATTAATGTCTGATTTCAAGCGAAAAAGTCACAAAAAGCAAGCGAATAGGCGCATGTACTCCCGGGAGTACATGATTCGCCGAAAAGGGAAGTTTTTTGCGTAGTTCCGGGAGTACACGCCGCCTCGAACGTGTTAAGCGACATGCCGACTGCCGAAGCGGCAGTAGCGCTCACACTTCTCTCCGCAGGTGTGAGCGTCAATGTCGATAACATGTGAACGGTTATCACAAGAATGCTGAGTTGTCTGCAAAAGTCATGCCCCAAGCGGGAGCCGAACTAGCACCTCACGCTTTCCAGGCGAGTGCGCTATGCGTTACGCCACCAGGACCGCTTTCACCCTCTCAGCTTAACGGCGTTTATGCTGAAGCCTTACAGCACTCACACGTTTAACTTGGTGAGCCGGTATAATTGAGAGGGTAAAAGCTGCCCTGGTGGCGCAACGGATAGCGCACTCGCCCGGAAAGCGTGAGGTGCGGGTTCGACTCCCACCAGGGGCACGACTTGTGCCCACAACTCAGCATTCCTATGGTAACGTTCGGAAAGCGTACTGCGGCGTTAAGCAGCAGTTATCATAAGAAAACAGCTCCAAAAAATGCGGACGGTGTTCTTTGCAAAAAGCAACATCGTTTCGCTGTTTGTGGACAACATAATACGCTAAAAAGGCTCCTTAGAAATTATTTCGATCTAGCCACTTCGTTTAAAATTTTGAAAAACTGAGGCGACTGTGCTTACTCTGATTTTCCCCATAACATAATGAATGCCTGACGACTTCATGGTCTTCCATTGTTCTTCAGCAGAAACACAGCTGCGATAGAAATTTCGGGCCTGCATGATTGCCCGAGATGTTGAAATTTCGTGAGAATCCAAGAGCTCTGTAATAGGCTTCTGCGATGTTCATGGTACTTTCGTCTTTTCGTCCACTATCTACGAGACATTTTAGCCTCATCCTAGTAATGGAACGTCGACCACTCGCAATTATTACTAACCCTTCCTTAGTGGAAGGGGTGAGAGACCTCTTATTCACTCACTAGAAAGACAGTGTCAACCATCGCAAATCAAAGACACAACGCTCAAAGACGTTGAGGGTGTATGAGACTATCAGCCCCCCATCTGTCGATGTGTCGTGGTCCCCCCGCCCAAACATGCCCAATAATGGAGATACAGGACCGTGAAACACGCTAGTTTCTCCATGTTCGCCTTATACCTTTCTGCGGCGCAGATTCCCGTCCTTCATAACATCCGTCGTAAGCGCACGTGTCGCGTGCGGCTCCTTGGCACTTTGCCACGTCCTATAATTGCGCTTTCATACAAGTAAACGCAATTTCCTGATGCGGATAACATTGGAGGTGCTGGAAAATAAGAACAGAAGATGATGACGAGGGTCAGAACTTCAAGCAACTGTACCACTTCTACAACATTCCTCGGAGGCCGGGTATGTCCACGAAACATGAAAATAAAAGTAGCCAAGCGTCCCACTCGTTTGTTCTAAGTATTTCTATGGCTTTGGCGCCAAATTCGCGCCAGATCGTAGAAATTTACAGGCCAATTTATCTAATTTGCCTTTCCTTGACTTCTTCATTTTTGTTTTATTTACATTTACGTCGTGCTGCTTCATTTCTAGCCTGTGTCATCTTCATTTCCTTGTACATGGATTTTGAAGTATGATCAATACCTCAAATTTTATTCGCATCAGGAAATTGCGTTTTGCTTGTATCAAACTAACGAGTATGCCGTTTTTATTTTCATGTTTCGTAGACATACGCGGCCTCCGAGGGAGGTTGCAGAAGTGGCACAGTTGCTTTCAAGTTCTACCCTCTTCATCATCTTCTGTTCTTACTTTGCAGCACCTCCAATGTTATCCGCATCAGAAAATTGCGTTTTACCTGTATTTGGAAACGCAATCAAAGGGATTGGCAAAGTGCCAAGGAGCCGCATGCGACAGCGCGCTTACGACGGATGTTGTGAAGGACGGGAGTCTGCGCCGCAGAAAGGTATAAGGCGAACATGGAGGAACTAGCGTGTTTCACGGTCCTATATATCCATTCCTGGGCATGTTCGGGCGGGGAGACCACGACACATCGACAGCTGGGGGGCTGATGGTTTCATACGCCCTCAATGTGTTTGAGCGTGCCATGTGTCTCTCAATGTAAAGACCAGTCACTGTCTTGTCAAATGAGTCCTTAGGACATCACCGAAGCTAGTACTATATGTGCTATGCGCTAGAACTAGTGACAAAGAAAGACCATCATTCCAAACATTTGGAAGCATATTCAAACATTACAGTAGTTTCGAAAGTATAGGAGCATCAAGGAGAACGGTTAGTCCGAGTTTTACTTGCGGTGACATATTGAAAATGCACATCGACTTCTCATGTGTTGACGATCTAGCTTACTAAATTGCAGCGAGGTGGTGCAAAGGATTCAAAGAAACCACTCATGCAGGTCGCATACTTCAAATAGCTCAGTTAGCCTCTGCTTCTCTTTCAATTTTCTAAGAATTCAGTACCCTCCGAGAAGAGAAGAAAGTCTAGGAATTTTCCACATGAGGGCACAACGTGTTATCCGCTCTTCGCTCGACATCGGCACCATATTAAAAGTTGTTTCACTATTGTAGCCAGAGTACGCCACTAAAGACAACTGGGATAATCGAGAAATACGAACCACGTTGCAAAAGGATTGAGAAAGAGCTGATGTTGTCTTTGGACAAGAAGGCAAGAAAGTTAGATCAAGTGCAACAGCCAGTCCCCTTGAGTTCATAAAACTTCCTCTTCCAATGACTCAGAGTGCGTTGAGCTCCACTATTGTGAAAATGCTCGCACACAAGTCCGAAACTTAGGATAAGGTCTGTTGAATGGCCCGGTCGGTCACTACGAGCAGAAGGACAGTAATGCATCCCGTAACTTTGGAGACGACGTGGTGGTGAAGTCCCTCCAAGTGGTGCCACCGGGTGGTTTTCATTTTCGCGGCTTACCGAACCCGGACAAACCCGGGCAAGTGTGGAGAGTATGCGAGGGTCCCTTATGCAAAGACGGCATCGGGGGTAAACAATCCAGTCCGAAAGTCTCGTAACGTGTGGAAGGCTCGCCGTGCAACGCTGGACGCTGGTACCTTAACAGCGCGCTCACACGAGTTGGCAGAAGCACTGGAGCGCAGGAGAATCGATCTCTGTGCGGTGCAGGAGACACGATGGCTCGGTTGTCAGTCAAGAGATAGAGGTCGTGGCTTCAGAGCCCTTCCTTGTGGTGGACTGGACCGAGAGCTAAAAACGGTGTAGCTGTAATCGTCTCTCATATTCCGTGACTCGATTACCAGTGTTGTTCGTTTTGGCGATCGTTTAATGAAGATTGTTGTTGCTGTTGAACAACTTCTATACCACTTCTTCTCTTCGTATGCTCCGCAAACTGGCTCCGGGCAATTCAAGGACAACTTCTGGGCTCTGTTGAATGAGAAGGCGGCTGAAGTACCACCAGGAGACGGAGTCATTATTGCTTGCGACCTAAATGGACAAGTGAGCGCTGCTAAAGGCGACTATGCTTGTCACGGTGGATTCGGCTGCGGATCACGGAGCGCCGATCTTGAGCGAGTCCTTGAATATGCAGATATGTATGATCTTCTCATTCTGAATACATAGCTTCGTAAACGCGACTCCCATCTCATCACCTTCTACTGATATGACAAATGTTCTTAGATAGCCCAATACTTGTTCGATGAGATTGCATACGCACAACCAGGCAGTAAGAGTGCGCCGGCGCCAAAGCAGTTCACCGCTTGTTGATGAAGCGGGGCGACAACAGTTGGTAGAAAACGAGTGCTACGAACGATGTGATACAGCTTTGCCTGCACGCTCCAGCACTTGGTGTAGAATCGCTTTGGCACCGCGCCAAACTCACCTTTCCTGACACCCCCTTCTCCGCAGCGAACTAGACCATATACAGCTATCCTGGGGCTGTACTCCATGCTTCCCCTCGAGGAAAACACAGGGTACGCCCCTCCCCTGCATGCAGTGCACGCATATTTGGAAGAGGTGGTTGTTTGAGCCATAATGGATGGCAGGATAGGCCGAGTGTTTAATGAGGGTGACTGCAGTAATTCTCACTCTGAGCCACGCGATTGATCTGCCGAGGCACAAACGCTGCCTTGCAAAAATTGCAAAAATGGGGACGAGTACCAGGCCCGTCAGGACCAGTTACAGCCGGCGATTGGAGGACCCGTCAAACATACTCATGAAAAAGTCCGCCAATAAATCAGTGTAGAAAGCTAGACGTAACCGGAAATTGCGCGCAGACCCTGCGCCCGAGTTCTGTGTCGTATGGCGAGGGATACGAGGGTGAAGCACCTCGGCCAACAGAAGCTAGTTCGAATTGGACCACTGAATGTGGTCGCTACCGGAAGTTCTTCGTGAGGTTGCGCACTCTTGCCAACGCAGGAATATCCAAGTCCTATCCTGCAGAAGCGCGATGGAAGGGTCGAAGGCCCGCGAGATTTGGAGAAGGCGTCAACCTCTACAATGGAGCAGACACCAAAACGGATGGCGTTGTGCTACGTGCAGAATCCCTCAGACTGCCGTCTCCACGGTGACCCAGGATCAGTGACGCGGATCATGGGAGTGAGATTGATCACGAATGAGGGTGCAAAAGCGCCTTGGGGGGGGGGGGGGGGGGGCGGGGGGGGGGGGAAGAATGCTAGCCGCGATGACCGTGTACGACCAAATCCGTGTGTGTCTCCGAGGTGGAAGCGGATGAGTTACTACTTGCCCCTGGACTAGGCGCATAAGGCGGTTCCGGAAGAGGACTATCTACAGCCATAGGCTGGAGATCTGAAATGGTGCAATTGGGAGGGGACAGAACGGGGTCATAGAAAGGGGGCCACGGGAGACAAGAATAGGGGCAAAGAACGCTGAGGAGAGACGAATACTTGACCTAGCAACAGTGCCTCACGACTTAGAATCTGGGCACAGCCTTCCTTTCGGCGAAAAGGAGGACCCACAAGGTAACCTAACGCATGGAGGGAGATCATAACGGAATCGACCATGTTCCTGGTCAGAAGTATCGTCCTGCCAAACGCATCTAAGGATATCAAGGTAACTGCCTGGGGAAGAGCTGGGCCCTCAGCACAGGCCTCTCTGCAGACATCGCATAGACGTCCCCAAGAAGACAAGGTCAGAGCAGAGCGAAGAATTCGGTGCTGGAAAATGGGCAGGGTAGAAAAGGATAGCCTCGCCGAAGAATACTGGAGGCTGGGCTCCCAGACCCACATGGGCCAGTCCAGGGCACCTGGACCTACGCAAGCAGAGGTCATCCTACAGTGTGCAAGGGAGGTCCTGGAGAGACGCCGAGTGGTATCAGAGGAGACAAGGCAGGCCTGGTTCTGGAACGAGGAAGTCCAGAGGATCTTCAGCAGACCAGGAAGCCTACAAACGCTGCAAAGAACACGGAGCCCAGAAGAGTACGCTGCCTACAAGAGCTGCAAACGACTCGCTAAGGCGGCCGTTGCCTAAGGCCAAGAATACGGAATTGGACGCCCTGTACGACAAGCTGGAACGCAGAGAAGGGACAAGTTCGTCTTCCGCCTGGCTAAAGCTCGGGCATCGCGCAGCTCAGGACATCAGGGTCGTAAAGACTGTGAAAGCAGAACGGGCATTCTCCAGGAAACCAGCCGAAGTCAGGAAGAGGTGGGAAGAATACTTCGAGGGACTTCTGAACGAAGAATTTGCCTCGCAAGGATAGCCCACAGATAGAGGGCGACGGCAGGTCCCATCACTCCCTGGACGAGGATGAAGATTCGTCGGGAGGTCTAGGGAGAATGAAAGCTGGAAAGCAGTGGTCCAGACGGGGTACCGATAGAGGCGTGGAAGGCCCTTGGAGAGCCATGGGGTGAGTTGCTCACGCACTTCCTAAACAACGTAACAGCTGAAGAAGGATGCCGAATGCGTGGAGAGCAGCACAATCGTTCCGATCTTCAAACAGAAAGGGACGCGACGGAGTGCTCCAACTACCGCGGGATCAAGCTGACTCCCCATACCATGAAGCTTGTACGAGCGCCTGGTCAACACAGGGCTGAGGGAACTTGTCCCTATCTCGGCAGGAACAGTTCGGCTTCATGCCCGAGAGGTGCCACCCACCGATGCCATCTTCATCGCCAGACAGCTGATTGGAGAAGTACCGAGAGAAGCGGCGACCCTGCTACCTAGCCTTCCTGGACCTTGAGAAGGCATTCGACGCCTGCCAAGGCGCTGTACTCTGGAGAGCGCTCAGAGAACGTAACGTTCCGGAACACCTCATCTCCATAGTGAAGGACATGTACGATGGGGCTAAGCAGCTGTACGCACCCCTCCACGGCTTGACAGAGGAGGTAAACATTACGGTTGGGGTACATCAAGGGTCAGCCCTCAGCCCGTTCCTCTTCCTCCTGACTCTAGATGTCATGGCAAAAAGAACTCATGGAGGGACCGGCTGAAAACATGCCTCTATGCTGACGACATCGCCCTGATAGCGCAGCAGGAGGAACTTCAGGACAAAGTGCAGCGGTGGCAGGACGTGCTCGCTTGCGAATGGACTCCGGCTGACTGTAAAGAAGACCAAGTTCCCTAAGCTCCGAAGAGTGCGCCGAAGTCATCGTAGATTGCCATGCGAGAACATCGAAAGGGTCGAGGATTTCCAGTACCTGGGGAGCAACCTAGGCAGCTGATGGCAGCGTGGACCAGGCGGTGATGGCCCGAATCAACGCAGCCTGGATGAAATGGAGGGAGTCCACTGGCATCCTTGCGACCGCGGCGGTGCTCGAGAACGCTCAAGGGCAAGGTGTACCGGGCTGTGATAAGGCCTACAATGCTCCTACGGGCAGCGAGTGCTGGCCTATCTGCAAGAACCATGAAAGGCAGCTCCACTCAGGCTGAAATGAGGATGCTGAGATGGGCCTGCGGCTGGACACGACTCGACAGAGTCAGAAACGAGGACGTCAGAGCGATCACACAGACGGCTCCTATCCAGCTGAAGGCACGAGAGCAGCGACTGCGATGGTACGGTCATGTACTGAGGAGCCCGAAGACCACCCAATAAGGAAGGCATTGGAACTCGAGGTAGAGGGCAAGCGACCACGAGGAGCCCCAAAGAAAAGATGGAGGGACGTCATCAAGAGGGACGCTCACTGAAGTGAAAGCCACAGCAGAAGATGGCAGTGGATCGAACAAGTGGCGACGTCTAACAAGATCAGCGGACCCCGCGCACGGCGCGGGACTAACGCTAGGGAGAAGAAGAAGAAGGTTGTTTGAGCCATAATGCTCATAAACACACAGATCTGTAATATAGATGAAAATGCAGTCGATGCAGGTAATGAAAACGGGATTCATTCACGCTACTGAGCGGTTCACATTTCGCTGTATTGGCCGACTGTATTTTGTATCTGCATCTGCAGATTTGTGTACAGTGTACGCATTATGACTCAACAACCCACCCTCCTACAAATATATGCGTGGAATTAGAATGCAGTATCCGCTGAGTCATTTTAGCTATTACGATTCGACCAATACAGCTCAATATGAGCAGCTTCGTGACTGAGCAAATTCCGTTTCCTTCATGAAGTGCGCCTGGAAAAGCTAGGCCAGGCCGGCCGAAGTCGAGCTTTGCAGAAGGAGGAGAGCCTGGCGTCAATCCAGACGATTCTATTAGTAGCTTTTCAATAGTCGGAGGAGATCATTGGCAGCTGATCATAATCAGTCCTAGCAAAAGATCTTCCGAAATGTCTAAGAGGAAAGCTATGTATTTCAAGAGGCCGGCGTACACCCTTACCCCTGCGCCACCAAACTCTGCGTCTCTACCTCTTCAGGGTACCTCCTCGAATGCAGCACACAGCTTAAACGGGGACGTCCCTCCCCTGCGTTTTATTAGAGGGGACGCTTTCCCTCTATCAAAACACAGGGGAGGGACGTAAACAACAGGGTGTTTCCCCTCGAGGGAAGCATGGAATACAGCCCAGAATAGCTGTATCTGGTCTAGTTCGCTGCAGAGAAGCGGGTGTCCAGGTGGGGTGAGTTTGGCGTGGTGCCAAAGCGATTCTCCATTAAGTGTTCGAGCGAGCAGGTAAAAACTGTATCATATCGTTCGTATCACTCGTTTTCTACCAGTTTGTTGTCGTATACCAATTTATCAGCCAGCGGTGAACGGCTTTGGCGCGCGGCACACTTACCTGCTTACCTGTGGGTATGCAATCTCATCGAACAAGTATCGGACTATCCTTTCAGTCTATAAACGCAGTAACTTTGTGTGTCGTTTGTATGTTTGTATGTATGTAGGTTTGTAGGTATGTATGTATGTATGTTGTCTGTCCGTCCGCAAAAATAATTTACGGGTCTCGAGTTCACTGCAGGCGAAAACGACCGCTAGGCAAACCGGTAACCGACTGGGAGGATGTAGCAGTCCAATTATTTGATTGTGATAAACAGCCTCCGTTATATAAGACAACCATTCGTACACTCCGAGCCATTGCACGAGCTGCTGGCGTGGCAGCTGGACGTGTGCGCGCGGGGCGGGTGGGGGTGCCGGGTCGCCCTGCCTTCCCTCTCCTGCACGTGCTCAGCCGGAGCTGAGCAAGTGTATGGAGGGAGGCAGAGGGAGGGCCGCCGGAAGGGGGGTACATGGAGGGGTGCGTAGCGCCGGTTTCAGTAGAAACGCGCAACAAGGGATGAGGAAACAGCCGCTAGCAAAAATGCAAGCCAATCTATGTTACCGTAACGAACTGAGAAGTTGTTTTAGTTGTGATAACACTCTCCACTATATAAGAAAACCACTACACTCCGAGCCATTGCACGGGTTGCTCGCGTAGCAGCTGGACGTAAGCGCATGCAAGGGGCAAGGTGGGGGGGGATGAGTGGAGAGTAGGGAATGGGGAGAGTGAGGAAGATGGGAGTTAGTATCGAGTGAACCCCTTCTCCCATCCTCACTCCCTTGCGCGTACGTCGTCCTGAGCCCATGCAGGGGAAGGAGGCATATGGATTGAATCGGGCAAACTGGGTACAGTAAGGGGATGCGTAGCGTACGCTTGAATAGGAGCAGGCGGCAAGAGAGAAGGAAAGAAGCGCTAGCAAAACTGCAAGCTAATCCATGTTAGCAGCAAGAACTAGGAAGCGGTGTGAATTGTGAATCGCTCTCCTATCTAAGACAACCACTGTGATAGAGTCTGTGCTCTTGCAGGAGCTGCTCGCTTGGAGCTGGACGTGAGCACGAGCAAGGCCGTGTAGGAACAGTGGCGGCGTAGTGTCCCTATGTTGCATGGCGGCTGCATACCACGTGCGGGAGTGGTGCCGGTTGAATAGGGCGGTTGGATATGCTGTGGTGAGGGGATACCAGATGAACAGCGATTTCGCGATTAGGAGCACATAGCCCCTGCGGCGGTAAGGCGTCTACGGTTGCGACAAGATGGGAAGAAAATGGATCGACGGCGCAATTGGGTCTGAACCGATTAATGTTGCATTACCAAATTGTGGTAGCGTTTTGATAGTCATAACACCCTCCACAACATAACACAACCCTTTAGTGCACTCAGAGTGCCATTGCACGGGCTATTCGCGTAGCAGCTGAGTGTGACCTGTAGGGTGGCTGAGCGAGGAATAGCTGAGGTTAGTTTGGGGATAGGTGAGGTGAAGGGGTACCATATTGGCGCGACCGACGCTCCTGAACAGGAGCACGCAGCGACTGCGGAGACCGAAGAATCCTTGGCTGTCATAAGATGGGGAGGACAGTAATCGATTATCCATGACCAGATTTTAAACTTTTCATCATAAAAGTGCCCTGCATCATTATAGAAGTGCCCTGCAACTATATGGCGCGTTCCTACATTTATTTGATTAGAAGACAGCGGTTAGTCACCATGAGAGCACCATAAATGCCTAAGACAGTAGTATCGCCCTGCTTATGCCTTACTTTGCTCCTTTCTTTCACGAGATAAGAAGTGAGGCTCTAAAGCAGTTGCATGAGCTCGGCGAAGCCGGGCTTCCAAGAAGGAGGAGAGCTCGGCGTTAGCCGGGCGATCCGACTGGTCTAAGAATATTTGTCAAACCGTCGAATAAAAGCACTGAAGACTGAAGGTTCTCAGACGTAAAGCTATGCACAAAAAGAAACTTCAAAAGAAGCTTACATTGGCGCTGTGCGGACAGAACAACACGAAGCCAAGGAATTGAATGGACTGCAGCTGCGTTGCGCATTAACGTAATAGCACTATCGGCCCATTGCTTTCACATAGGGTTCTCAAAAGAGTACAGCATCATCCAGAAACGATGTTTCACAGAGCAGTGAGATGGGGATTTAGTTGCACGGAAGGTTCGATACGAAATACATCACAGCTTAGCAAAAACTTGCCCGTCGCGGATAGTGGCTGAAATTACACGGAGTGTTCGGCGAACAATAGTTCTCCTGTTTCTAAGGTCTTTGCTGTGGTTCAGTAAGAAGCGAAAATTCGCCCGCTGCGAACTTTCTCTGAAAGTCAGCTCCAGCTCAGGATCGTAAGCGCTGAGAGATACACTCTCTGATGCGACCTCTCTGCTTTCGTAAGGTTCTCTGTGATCGTCCTTGTTTTCTGGGTATAAAATGATAGATAAAACTTTGACAACCGGCTTTCAAATCCAATCCAGGAGATAGAAGTGTAAGCTGGATTGAATCAATGCTGAGATGCTCTTTTTCAGTTTATCAGGAAAGCCGGAGGAGTTGTGAGTGGGCAAATCCTCGGGTTGCTTAGTGCTGGTAATCGAGGCGCTTGTGATATAGACACGTTTTCATGTAAAACGGATGTAATATCCGCGTTCAGGAGATCAAACTACCCCTAGGTGAGTGATGTGATTTATGGAGGTGCTCCGGTTGCACTTGAACTATCCTCTGTCTGACGGCTGTCATGTCAAGTCTCGATCTGCGCTCGCTTATACGATGTTACTTGGAAAAAACATCAGAAATCTGAATATAAGGGCTTCCATAAGGTGATGAGGCGACATTGTGCGCGCTAGCGAACTTATTTTTACCGCTTCGCAACCGAGAGACTTACCACTGGACTACAGTCATCTCTATGATTATATCAAGCAGAGCTCTTTATGTGCCATGAGTTGACGCAAGTGCATCACATACCTTGTGAGTGTTGAGCGTTTATAATCCGCTTACGAACAGCAGTCAGCAGTTTTGTTTTCCATATTTGTAAGTAGTGTTCTAGACCTCATCGATCTGCAGTGCTCTCTACTCAAAGTCCCGTGGTAATTTGGCGTACCTCCCTGTTAGCGTTCTTGAATCTTAAGCGCAGGGTAGGACGTTCCAGTAAGAGTTCATTGCTGACATGAAGTTTTGTGCTAACGTAATTAAGGCGTAACTTGAAGCCAAAATATTACTTTACCAGTCGGATCGCCCGGCTCATGCCGAGCTCTCCTCCTTATCTTCAGCAGGCTTAGCTTAGCTTCGCCAGGCAATGTTCATAATGAGGACAATATTTTTTCTTTCACCTAGCTACTCGTAATGCGCTGTTTTGATCGAATCGTAATAGATGAAGCAATCCATTGTTCAAGGGTGCGCGTGGCAGCTAGACGCGCGCAAGCGCATGTCTAGCTGCCACCCGCACCCTTGAACAATGGCTCGGAGAGTACTAAATGGTTATCTCACTTAGTGAGGGTAACACAATCAAAACAACATCATAGTTTGTCACTTTATTTTGATGAGCTCGCAGTTTTGCTAGCGGTTGTATCCTCCTCTCTTTCTGCCTGCTCCTACTCGAGCGTGCGCTTCGCACCCCTTACCGTTTCCCCCCTCCCCCGCTTCCTTTACTTGCACATGCTCAGATCCGGCTGAGCATGTGCACAGGTAGAGGAAGCAGAAGGGAGGGATCACTCGACGCCCCCTCCCCTCGCTCTACCCCACCCTGCCCCCGCACGAGCACACGTCCAGCTGCCACGCCAGCACCTCGTGCAATGGCTCGGAATGTACCGAATGGTTGTCTTATGGCGGAGGCTGTTATCACAACCAAAACATTGGATTTATACATTCGCACCAATCGGTTACCAGGCCTAGCGGTCGTTTTCTCCTCCCGCTAACTCGAGCCCCTGAGGCATTTTGCGGACGGACAGACAAACATACATACATACCGACAAACCGACACACAGAGTTAGCGTTTTATAGAATAGAAGGACTGTCTGTTTTCTCCTTCTTCTTTAATTTGAATAAAACCTCCCACAATTTCGAGTGGGATGACCTGATGTAAATTTTTAAATATTTTGATGTTTCCCTTTCTGTTTCTTTGTCTGCCCGTAAACTTGGTTCTTCCTGAAGAGCCACTTGGAGAGCTAGGGTAAGGCGTGAAATGAGTAAGGAATCGGCCAAATTATACGCACACGATCCATGCTAAGCTCCGCCCAGCGTGAGGGGGCTTGCTTTGAAACTGAGCGGTGTCGCGGTCAAGTTCCATAATTCGGTCCCAGATCAGCGCAATAGTGGGGAAAAATAGACTGAAATTGGAAAGGTATTGACGGACTAATTGGAGGCACAGTTGCATTGGGGGAAGCCTAATTATGAACGGTGGGGGGAAGCCATGGATAGAAATCGCAAACGTTGGTTGAGAAAAGGAACATCTGGCAAGAGACGAGCATGTCTGCGGTGTGTTGAGGCCCTTCGGATGAAATTTGCTTTCAAACATGACTTCCTGAATTCAGAAAACTACGATTTGGCTCCAGCACCTCAGACACGGGACAAAAAGTGAAAAACAGTCAGGAAGTGGTCGTTGGTTAGGAAGCAGGAGAAACATCCTCTGCAGGCGTGTGTTTCTCGCTTTTTAATGTGCGCCGAGGTAGACGGGGATAGACACATACGATTCCGAAACGGTTAGAGTGAAGCTCAGACGCCGGGGAAAAGTGCGTTACGGTCTGCGAGGGATCATCTTTTGAAAACCGGGAGACACACACACCCACTATGGGCGGAGCATACGACGGGTAGGCGGAGCCAAACTCTTTGATTCGTTTCGTGCAGTGGCTGAAGTGCAAAGTTTGTGAACCGCTTGCAGAGCACTCTAAAGACAGAGAAAAAGTAAGCAAAACTGTGCAGAATATTGGTTTCGAAAAGGGATAGACACGCTTGTTGTAAGGGGTTGGGGCGGGATGGAGCGTCAAGGGCCAAGATTCCGAAAAAGCTTCTGGAGAAGAGAAACATTCGGCTGGAGTTGACCGTGCCTGTGACGCGCCCACAGTGGGTGGAGCGTGCTATCAAATGTGGGATTTTCATTGTTTTTTATGTTTTGACGTATTAACTACCGCGTTCTTGAAACCAGAGGGCAAATTGAATCCTCTAGACATGTAAAGTGAACACACTAATCACCGAAGATCCCCTCGCCTGAGAAAGCCTTACTGATATCTTTCCAGAAAAAAAGCGGTCTTCAAGCATTCTAGCCTTCACATATCAATTTATACTCGCTCCGACAGCGACACGCCCACAACTGACCGCACCGATTGGCACTTGATCGCTGTCAGTTCAAGTGTTTTCACCCGCAATAGCGACTGAATGGTGCTTTTCCCCTCTTCATAGTTCTCTGTGAAGTGGCAATGCTCATGGCGACAAAATTAATTTTTTCTCCGGCAGAGTGGAGGTTTTCTTGCAAGCAGTGCCTGTTTCGGAGTTTTTGGTCTTCTTCACTCTTTTGACTTTTCACTTGGTTCCCGCGAATTTTCTTCAAGAGAATGTCATTGTATGCCCCTGCTTCTGATAAAGGCTCCATATTGCCATAAAGTTGGCTGCCGGTTGAAAAAATGTGTTCAATAATTCTTGCCTAGCGATGATTTATCATAAAAGAGAGGTCATTTGGGTCGTGGCGCGCTCTTTAGAAATGGTTTGCTGCATATAGTAGGATCAAAAATGGATTTCGCTCCTGCAATGCGTTCACAGGAATGCCAAAAAAAGAGTGAAAAAATTTCACGAGAAAGGGCGATTTTAACCATCTTACTGGGCTCTGTTCCTGCTGTAATTTTACGCATACATAGGTGATGAGGTGTTCCTTAACAGTGCATCGAGAACAGAGCAAAATGAAGTCGAAAAGAAAATGAGTAAACTGGCATGGAAAGAGGTGGTCTTGGAATTACTTAAATGATTCCCGCAGCAGCTTTTTCATGGGAGTGGATAGTACGATGGGCTCTCCAACCAAGCGGTAGTTTGTGGATTGCATCCGTCTGAAGACGAATTTTCGCATTTTTCAGATCTCCGTCTCCTTGTGTTTCTGCATGCGTGATGATGTATATAGCACATAGCTGCCATTCAAGGGTTCATTCCATCCTTTCAGGTTGGCGGGAAAGTTCTGTCATATTTTTCAAATTAGACTTTCTTTTTACAGAGAGGCGTACAAGATCAAAATTATACAGCAATATTATTGAGAGATCCTTGTCAATTTTTGGACAGTTTGTGGATGCCATAGCTTAACAATGCACGCCGGCGCGACAGAATGTTGGCATCATCTCAACTGACTTGCGCTCAAGTCGTGGAGGTTTTCTCGGCTGTATAACGGTTGAATACGGGAGGCGACTAGCAGTCAGAAAGAGCAATGTTTGGAGTACACCGGTGCAAGGAGAGAGCCATGCAGCTCCATTGCATGAAGTACGGCTCGAACTTTCTTGACGGGGTGTGCTGCACCAGCACGTTGAAGGAGGACTGTGCCGATGAATTTTGCCCTCTCCTCGACAATTCGCTTCAGATCTCGTAGCTGCCTTGCGTACGGATTGACCGAGGAGGCCGCTATCTAGAGGCTTACAGGTACTCCCGGACCTTACTTCGTCATTCGAACCGCAGGCTCCCGCTCTGAAGAGCTAGCGTCGTGGAAGATTGTCTGATGACTGAAGACGTTGTTATTGTGCAGCTCCATTATTCCGACGTCGACAGCTGCCATGTTGGCGCCAGGGTGGTAGAAGAAATAGTTTAAGGAAGCGCTTGAAGGGATCGGTGCTGAAGGTAGTGAATAACATTTTTGTCCATAATGCAGAATAGAGATGAGCAATAGCCGAGCCAGTGGCATTAATAGAAAGATCAATCCTTAATGTATGAATGCTCACATAGCGTTAGCCCTCTTCAGGTAATAGGCGAATACTTGGGTTCAAAAAAGTATGACAGAACTTTCCCGCCAACCTAATACTATCCTACTCTATACAATTCGCTAAGTATCTCTGTCAGTGTATGTGTATGATTGTATGTTTTTGTGTGTGCGTCTGTCTGTGTGTCACGAAATTCATAGCGCCGATCTCAGTTGAAATGAGACATTGATTTCAAGAAATGATGCAGGCGATGTGGCGGGAACACTATTAGTAGGTGGCAGGAAGTGATATTAGTTGATAAGATCTGATAAGGGGCGTTAGAATGGGAAGGCCATCGTATTCATAACGCGGGTCACAGCATCAGCTAGCTCTTGATTCTGAGATATGATACAGGGGATAGGCCAAGAGCATCATTGATGGGTCACAAAAACTGTAACCTGCTGATAAGATTGGGTAAAGGGCGCCAGAAGGAGTAGGTTACCATATTCATAAGGCGGGTCAGCATTTGCCAGCTCTTGGTTCCAAGATATGATATAGGGTATGGGCCAACATTGTTGGTGGGTGAAGCACTATAGGCTGCTGATAAAATTTGACAAGGGCGTTAGAAAGGGGGGGGGGTCATCGTATTCATAGCGTAGGTCACAGCATCAGTGAGGTGTACGTTTCAGCAAGTCATATAGAGGAGGAGATGGGTACGTCAACCGTTGGTGACTGGAAACGATAACTACTGATAGAGGTTGATAAGGGAAGTTGCAGTCGTTGTCACTGTGCAAGGTAGTTCACGCTACCAAATCATAGAGTTAGTTTTTCAGTGATGAGGACATAGATGACGGGTGACAGGTAACCTTACCAATCGATAAAAACGAATGAGATACCATCTGCGCTACATTTTCATCACTTCTTACCGCTTTAATGCCGAGTATTGAAGGCTCAGTCTGTGAACTCTTTGCTTGGCAACAGAATCAAGGTCGTCCTTCAAAGTATTTGCTTTTAGATGCATGTAACGCTGTCGAGCGGGGAGGGTATGTTTTTGTTTAGTGTGTTTTTGTGTTTTTTTTGTTCTTTGTTTTGTTGTTCTGATACGGGATTAACGAGAAATTCATCAATCAAGGAGGCGGCGGATGAAGCAAAATAAGGAGGGAACCCAACAGTTGGTAGTGTGGACGTCCTGTCGGCGATAAAATTCTCCGAAGGCACACACTTTGACATCTACAAGCAATGTGAAGTTCTCCTTTTTAGTGCCACCCATGACTCTGCAGTTATGCATCTTGCGGGTGTTAAGGAATTATCCGGACTAATTCAACTTTACTCATTCTGATGTCGCAACTGCGACCTTTAATGGTGTGATAGCCTTCTCACGGTTGAAAGTCTGCAGTAAGCAAGAGGGACCAGATGTAGGTAGATAATGACTGATGTTGAGCTTTTTTTCAGCTCATTTTTCGAGATTTTGATGAAAAAAATAAGTGCCACCGCTTGGCACATTTATCACATCCTACCTCGCCCAAGGGAAAAGTGCCTGGCGAAGCCAGGTCGTCCCGGCGAAGCCGGGCCTTCAAACAGAAGGAAGAGCAGCCGGCGTTAGCCCGGGTGCTCCTCCTCCTTCTGTTTGAAGGCCCGTTTAATCCGCTAAGTATGTATGTGTGTGCGCGTCTATGTGTGTCACGAAATTCATAGAGACCTCAGCTGTGGAAAGTTGATTTTAAGGAGTTATCCAGGGATGTGACGGGAACATTATCAGTGTGTGATAGGGGATGATATCAGCTGATAAGGTTCGATGGAAGGCGTCAGAAAGCGAGGGTCACCGATTCCACAGCGTGGATAACAGCAACAGGAGGACATTGGGAGGGGCATAAGTTAGGGTATGAGACAGGAACATTATTGGCTTGTGACAGAGAATGATATCAGCTGATGAAATCTGATAAGAGGCGTGGGAGGGTCACAGAGTCCATAACGCGAGTCACAGCATCGATTAAACGTTGATTCCATGATATAACAAGATACAGGGTATGGGAGAAGAACATCATTGGTGAGTGACAAGAACTGCTAGAGCTGGTCAGATTTGATGAGGGTAGTTAAAATTAGAAGGTCACCATATTCATAAAGCAGTCATCAGGCGTTAACTCCAGCAAAGGATGTGACATTTTACTTTTTTCACATTTTACATTCACATTTTATGCGTTCAGTGAATTTTTTCAACTTCTCGTGTCTTGATCATTGATGGGAACGAATAATAAGGCAGTCTGAGAAATACACAACTAATGTCTCCCAAATATTCGCATCTGCAGTCACTTCAGCAAGTGGTGTTAGTAAAGTGATGTTACGCGCTCATCGATAGCGTTGCGATGGCAATAAAAACGGAGTTTGCTCATTTACTGTGCGATCCATATTGACACAGCGCTGTAATGCAAATGTGATTCCTATTTACATAAAGATCTATGTATAGTACGGGCGTTATGGGCCCCAAAAGACCACCCCTCCCGCAAATATTAGAGTGGACTCAGGATTGCAGAATCCGTTGGGTTGTGTCTCGAAGTTGCGTTGCGTCCAATCTACAAGGTGACCGCATTTGATGACCAGGACTAGTGCCCTTCTTTTGCACACCTTCTCATTTCCATTCTCATAGAACTACGGCAACTATGATAAAAAAGAAGAGCTGGACCTCAATCTCGAGTTGAGGTCGATTTTCGAAATTTTTGCGTTTAAAGGATGAGCTGCTAACTTTGTAAGATAATCAGCGTATGGTCGCATTCTCTAATCGAAATCCATGATCTTCTGGCTTAGCCTGATCCCCACATGCGGTCTTCGCATTGCCGAGTAGTAGAGAAAAATTGAGTATTTCTGAATGAATTCAAGCATGACGTCATCCACATTTTGAAGCCTATTAAGGTGAACTCTACTCCTTACAACGGTGCTAGTATCCAGTGATAGCTCTTTGAAGTCTCACCAATAACACAGTGAAATCTTTATTCCATGCACAGCTGTTTTTGGCTAAGCAATCTACTTTTCTGTTTGGGAGATCCCGCGAGGGACATGTGCAAGATGTACACAATGGCTCCAACACTCGCTACCAACCACAAGTTCTCACAAAAGATCTTTCGGTGTGTACAAGGAAAAGAAAACGGGTCAGTCACGGTAATTCGGTATGACTTGTCAGACGGGTCCAACTCATAAGGCATCCTTCGCAAAAAATTTTTCCGATAACCGAGATAGCGGAGAAGCATGGCAGTTGTCAGTCAGGTGGAGCCTAGAGGGGTTGCCAACTTACTGGTGGTTACCTTCGGCTGCCGCCTCAAGAAGCTTGAGTAAAGGCGCTCATTCTGTGCTGGTGGGCGACCTATACATTGCCTAGATACGAGTTAAATAACTCCAGCCTGGAAGCGCTGATGTAAAAGCTACCCTCTGTAGTGGCAAAGCGATATTGTTCCTCAAGATAAAGTGAGTGTTAGCTTCCTCGACTACGGGCTGAGTGGCCCTACAGGAACTCATACTATGGAAAGAGAAGATAATATCTTTTAAGCTTTGAAAGCTTCCAGAAAGTCATGATATACCCATATGTGCAAGAAACTCCAGAGACAGTCTCCACTAATCAGAATGAAAACATCCATTCATAGAAGAGTTCAATCAATGTGCCATTACTTTTCGAACAACCTAATAGTTTTCGAACCCGCCTTTCTTAACTACTGCGCTCTCGAACACTTTCCGAGGAAAATCTTGCTGAAAGTTGATCTACAGGCCTCCACTCGACACGAAAATAGCACATTTTTCTGACCACGGCGCAACCTTCGCCAAATTGTTGCATTTAGCTTTCTTGCACTGGAATCGTTGTCAAACCGACGCATTGTGTTTAGCGCAATGCCCTGTCGTTAAATGGCCTCGGCACATAAAATAAGAAGTCAGAATCGTGATTGGAACATCAGTTTTCCCTGTACGACACAAACTTTCAGCGAAACAATTCTTTGGAGATTTTCATTATGAGGACCGCACCACCTGGTGGCAGTGGCGCACCATACAGCGCACGCAGTGGACTGTTCCACTTTTGAATTTTCAGAGTTTAGATATTGTTGCAAATTTATACTCCTTTTCTTGAAGTTTGTGATTTTTTAGTTATACTAACTATATAATAATCCGCTAAGTATGTCTGTCAGTGTGTGTGTGTGTTTGTGTGTGTGTGCGTATGTCTGTCTGTCGCGAAATTCATAGCGCCCGACCCAGTGGCAGTAGGACCATGGTTCCAAGAAGTGATATGGGGGGTGGGACGGGAACAATATTGGTCCTGCCAGGAGCTGATAAGGTTTGATAAGAGGCGTCTGAAGGGCAGGACCACCGAGTCTATAGCGCGAGTCACAGCAACAGTGGGACCTTGGTTCCAAGAAGTGATATAGGGGTTGGGACGGGTACATAATTGGTGAGTGATAGGAACTGCCAGGAACTGATAAGATTTGATAAGGGGCGTCTGAAGGGAAAGGGTCACAAATTCGTAACGCAGGTTACAGCAACAGTGGGACCTTGGTTCCAAGAAGCATTGTCCTTAGTGAGGGCCATTTAAAGAGTCTCACCGCTGAATGCGGGAGTGCATTGCAAGGTAAGACGCTCAGGAGGACAGAATGCATAATTTATAGGCTGCTTCAGCGGCTATCCTAGCTGCTATATTCGTGTAAGTTCTGAACGAGCCAGTCAGATCGCTGGCTACGACCCGCCGGCGCTCCTCCTTCTGTGATGCGGCGGGAACTGCTGCTGCTTCTGTGTTTTGACAAGGCCGGCGCTGCTTGCTTGCACTGCTTTTAGTTCTCGGCTGATGCAGAACAATCTTCGAACAGTATGGTTGATGAACGATTCGTAATCTAGCACGCGGAACATCCGCGTCCGCCTGGCGAAGCCGGGCAATGTCACAGAAGGAGGAGCGCTCGGCGACAGCCTGGCGAACCGACTGGTGAGTGTATATACTAGTAGATAGAAAGATACAAGTATCGAAGTCAGATAGCAACTTCTACAGGACCCTGATAGCTACCAATTCAACAAGTCCTGTAGTCATCATAACTCGAAAAGCTCAGCAAAGTTTTGCTGGGACTCTGTATCTAAGGATTATTAATATCCCTGATCACGGTCCTGACCTTTGTAATAGGCGCCGAGGCCAGACACTAACATAGCTCTGAACACCCTCCCCCTACGTGCGGTGAGGGATGCTGCGAAAATCACTTGAGAAACTTCCTACCTCACTGGGTGCCAACTAAGCTACTTTTTCACATCAAATTTCTCCTATGCAGAGTCTACAGAGGTCTCTCTTTCTATACATACTCAACATTAAAAATAGAAAAGTATCTAGAAAAATGGCTCAATATCGTTTCCTCTTAGCAAACTTGACTCATTTTGTGGCATTTTCACATAGCAAGAACGATACCTTCTCTCGTGATGCTTATATGGACCACTACAACATGACACATTTTCTAAAAAGCGCGCCACGACTTGAATACCTTCCCTGTTAGGCGTAGACTCGTACACTTTCTGAATGAAGCTGTTCTAGACGTTCTAGGTTTTGAACTTTTCAATTTTGAACGTTTCGGGCCGAGTAGGTAAAATTTGCTACCACTTTGTGCTTCCATGTTTTCTGTGCATTCTTCCACACACGTTCTTCTTTTTCCACATTGATCTTCTAACAGCGATGATCTATCTCAGAAGTACGCTCGTACACCTCCTGATTGGAGCGACCAATGAGATCACTATTTTGGGCGCAATTGACGGTCCCGTTTTTCTCTATTTTCGTATTATTCAGTGCCCCTACTCCCGTTTTGTGCCAAGAACCAAATCATCGTGCTCGCTGTCATCAACCACCGGTCGTCGCAGATACCGCTTTGCCGTGTATGCATCCTGGTATCCTACTCTATATAATCCGCTCAGTATGTCTGTAAATGTGTGTGTATGTTGTGTGTGCGTCTGTCTGTGTGTCACGACCCGACCCCAATATCTCATGCGAGCGCCCCCGGTCCGCAGTACACAAACCACTCCCTACATAAGACCCTCGATTTCTAAGACGTGATGGAGTAGCAGTGTGACGGGACCGACAATTGTGGGCTGACAGGCAAGTAGAATATCAGGCTGATAGATAGGATAAGAGCGTTGGGAGGGGGAAGGCTCAGTCATATCCACTCAACGCAACCGGACAGGTGGCAGAGCAGCCGGTGGGACGCTTGGGTTCCGGAGCGTGAAAATGGGGTGGGACGAAAAATTATTGTAGGTATGACAAACTGCGGGTACCACACCCACGCCCCGTCGCCCCGCCGACCCGCACGCACCCCGCCACCGCCGCGTCCCCCCACCCGGTCGGAAGGATGAATATCAGCTGATAAGCTCCGACATAATGGCATGTAGAAGGGAAGCACTACCAATCCACCCACAGTGCGGCTCAGCAGAACAGTGAGGGTCTTGGATTACCGAGAGGTGATATACCCGGGTGTCCAGAACCCACGAGGAACATCATCTCGAGGCGGGCGAACAGCAAAAAGGAATCACAGTTGAGTCAAGACACGGATACAGCAGGGCTCGGAACCGGCAAGGGCCATCACAATCGTACTCGGCAGGTCAAGCAGCAACAGTGGGGACCACGTCAGATACGTTTGAGGTGATAAATGAACGGAGTGCGGGTCGACACCAGAACAATAACCACTCTGCTTCGCTGCGGCCAGCCATGGTTTCGGCGTTGTCATCCCAGTAATAGAGGTCGCGCCCACATCCAGCGTCAAGCGCCGTTCCTCTGCCTTCCTGCTTCGACGCGGGCCGGATAAGCGACCAAACACGAGGATCCCTGAGACCCAAATGAGCGCACTCCACCCACATCAGATATGATGCCACGTCATGAAAAGCTCATTAATCTCTCCTGTACCGTGCCTCTAAACTCTGGGTGGCACGCACGCACGAGCAGGCGCTTTTGAGACACCCGCCGCAACAAAACGCAGCCGCAGCTGACAGCCCCACGCCGTTTGCCCGCAGCAGAACCCTACACACTATTCCGCCAGCCGCGCCCACCAACCAAACCGCACACAAGCTGATACTCACTTCGCCCACTCCAAACCACACCCACCCGCACTACACAGCATCACCCAGCCCCTTCGGAAGGGAGAAGGGTCACCCTCAAACACACACACTCGCAAGCACGTTCACAGCAACAGCTGGATCCCCCTCGGACTCCGACAGGCCGATACAGTGTGATATGATAGTCGAACTAGGAACGGGAGTGTTATGGCAGGTACGGAAGTGAATCAGGCGCTAAAAGTGAACAGGTAACATGGAAAAATCCGCTTCTACACCTCACAACAAACACATGCGATCGATATGACTCAAGTGATAACGATCTCAATGATCTCCAACAAGAATCGTTCTTCGTGCTTATTATAAGACATACAATGTACGACGCTTAGCTAGCTCCATTCCAAATGCATGGGTTTGTTCACAGAGATGGTATGAATAGCATCAATTCACTTAATCACGCTTACCACAATTATCTTCTATCAACAACCTCAGTGAGGGCCCATTTAAGCGCGTTCCAACTTCTGAATGCGGAAGTGAATTCCAAAGCAAGACGCCTTCAAGGCGACCAGAATGCATGAATCATAGGCTGCTTCAGCAGCTAACCTAACAGGCCTGCCATTATTCCCATGTAGGTTATGAACGTACCAGTCGGATCGCTGGCTGGCTCCCCTCCTTCTGTGATGCGGGGGGGGGAGGCGCTGCTGCTGCTTCTGTGTCTTGACGGAACGAGCGCTGCTTTTCAGTTGTTGGCTGATGCAGGAGATTCCTTTGAACAGTGTGGTTGGTCAACGATCCGTAACTTAGCACGTGGCAAATCCGCATCCCGATGAAGCTGGGCCATGTCACAGAAGGAGGAGCGCCCGGCGACTGTTGGGCGATCCGACTGTTACTGATCCGACAGCTTTGCCCTGTATGCCCCCTGGTATCCTACTTATAATCCGCTAAGTTTGTCTGTTGGTGTGCGTATGTGCGTGTGTTTGACCGGAAATTTATAGTTTCCTTCAAAAGAGCGATAGAGCGCTCAAACTGGTAAGTGATGTAGGGGGACGAGCAGGAACAACTGGTAGGTGGCAGGAACTGATAAGAGCTGATAGGATACCGCAGGGGGTCTTAGAAGGGGGGGGTCACCAAATTCATACGGCCAGAGTAACGACCGGACGTTATATCCAAGTAGCAACATAGGGGATTTGAACGCGACGCGCACGCTGGATGGGCACATTATTGGTGGGTGGTAGGAAGTGATAACCGCTGATAAGATACCATGAGAAGCCTTAAAAAAGAGTGGTTACCAAACTCAAAACACCGGCCAGAGTAACGGGCGGGCGTGGCACCGACCAGAGCAACGACGGGACCTTGGATCCAAGTAGTAAGACAGGGGGCAGGATGGGAACATTATTGGTGGGTGGCAGGAAGTGATGAGCTGATAAGATAGCACAGGGGGTTGTAGAAGGGAAGGGTCACCAAATTCATAGCACCGACCAGAGCAACGACGGGATCTTGGATCCAAGTAGTAAGACAGGGGGCAGGACAGGAACATTGTTGGTGGGTGGCAGGCAGTGATAACAGCTGATAAGAAACCATAAGAAACCAAAGGTCTTACAAAGGGAAGCTCATAAACATTATAAATTGCGCCACAGGGACGGTAAGGTGTCGTTTCCACGAAGTAAGATAGGGGGCAGGATGAGAACCTTATCGGTGGGTGGCAGGACGTTATGACAGCTGATAGAGCCCTTAACAACACGAGTCGTAGCAACACTGGGAACTGCCTTCCAGCAAGTGATTCAGACGTTTTTAGCGAACATGCTGGGAGACTTTAGTGGCAAGAGACATGTTGTGATACTGCTCCTAACAAGGGCTTAGAGTTAGTATCTGTCCCCCTCCCTATTCTGCTTGCGATTGAGCTTCACCGCTGTAGTCCAGGAATCGATGAGCAAAGTCTTGGTGAACCAGGCACTTTCTATCCTTGAGCTATATACCAAATTGATTCAACCGCTAAACTCTAAAGATTCTTCCAAAAGTAAAATCTTAAAGGAGTTCAGTGAGGATTGATAGGGGCCACCAGCAGACGGACTGAAAGCTGCTCAACGGAGACGCTAAAAAATAAGTAGCTTCCACCAAGACTTGGATAATGTTACCACCAAACTTCTTTCAACCGCTAAGTTGCCCTATTTCCATCAAGTGGTGGGTGTCTTTAGAAACGTGTTAAGCATCTGACATTGTTAAATGTTCATTAAAAAGATGAAATATGGTGCAGTAGGCCGTACTTTGAGACATGGAACCAAGCCGAGTGTTAGTGGTCAGCACAGAAATCCTATCAGCAATCAGCACCCCAGCCGGACGCGCAGTAGTGTGCGTCAGGCAAACTGGTGTTATAATAGTGAGCTGACACCTGGATCGTCTCTTATCTGTACCCTTTCTCAGCTTCCAAAGCCACTGCTCTAGAGCAGATACTAGCAGATATGACGCTTTCGGAGCGTCGAACATGTGTACAGATTAGAGAACAGGGTATGAGTTAATCACTCAAGCATGCGAAAGAAGGTGTGGACTGAATCTATCACCAAACAAATTTTGGCCTTGGGTACTCGTTGGAATTCTGCGCCTTAATACTTTCCCACCTGTGGGTATATTGAGATTTTTCATTACTCACGCTACAGCATTGGCAACGACGACACGACTTGAGCAATTTTCAATTTCCTAGCGCATTTGATAGAATCAATTTAGTATCTTATAAAATCCCTCATTACAATTGAGGAGTAAAAGGGTGTTCAATCCACTAGCGCGGTCGAAGGTTGAGGGCAACTAGCAATTAGTGTGCATATTTGTGAAACTGGCCGTAGAAGGAAGAGCTGATGAATAGAAGAGAAACAATGATTGTTGAAGCTGGCAGCTGCATTTGCAACAACTCTGTCAGACCAAGAAGATTGACCTCCAGGCTTTGAGCGTGAGAGACTCTGCATCCTTTTGATGATGGATTGGGTGTTTTACAGCTCTTACGACCATGCCTACTGCTATCGTGACGCTTCGCGCAGGAAGAGAATCTTATGGAACTTTGGCTACAAAGGTAGAGCGAGCTTCACACATACTCATACGCTTAAGGTTGACTATTAAAAAAAATTCAAAAACTGCTGAAACAGTTCACTAACTTCTTTGCTCTCGCTCATATTTGGAAGACAGTTTTGTGAATGGTGATATTTGTCCCCAACTCACTGGTACTTCGGGAGTATTGGCTATGTAATTTCCACATGAAAACTGATAGAAATCTTCACAAGGGTCCACCTAAACTAATTTTTCACAGATTTCCAGAAACGGAACTACAAAGGTGACCCTTCATAGCAGCAGGGGAAAATATAAGAATTCCAGCTTTGCTGATCCCCAATCCAGCTCGGCTGAGCAATTCTTGGTCGTCTTCGTGATATAAATCTCTTAGTTCATTCAGTTCTACTGGAATCTCACCTTGTCATTCATTGAAAAATTCAGATGATTGATGAATCCGGTGGATGTGGTTGTACTGTCAATTTGCGTTGCTTCAGAGCATGGATCGTGGAAATCAATGCTGCTGGAGCAGGAACGGAAAAACGCGAATGTAATCAGGATCCTGAACATGGGTACTTTTAATTCTGACGAGCAACGAGAACCGCATGACGGAGGTGAAAACTGAACATTTCTCCTTTGAGTTCTTTATAACTACATAAATTCTGTCACTAAGAAACCGTTCATCTTCAGTTGACGCTACCACTTAAAACTCAGGTTCAAGAACCTCTGAGAGCACGGCCCTTCAGTTTGTCAATATTGACGATTACTGATGTGAATGAGCTCAGCAAAATGCAATAAAGGCTTTACACAACAGCATACTCAACGCGATAGAACAATATAAGGGCTTGTGTCAGTATCAGGGTTGTGGAAGGCGTAACGATGATAGTCGTGTTTGACAGTCATGAAGGAAATTGCGCGCCAAGCACAGTGACCATTTGGGCAGCGTTTACGGTACAGCATCGCCGTGTGTGAAAAAGCGGTGGCAATACAACCCCAAGGGGTTGACGGCAAATCGCCAGCGAGCTCTTATGCTTTTGACGACAACAGTATAGAAGGCTTGCGAAAGTTATAGGACGTTCCTTTTTCACAATGCTGTAATTTTCAACAGTTCCGAATGCTGAAAGCTCGAAGATGCAGGAGGAGTGCTATTCTCAAGATAAAAAGGACTGTGTGCAAAAAAATCAGGGCATACGACTCCGGTGCAGGCTAGTCGCTCACAGGTCCGTATTAGAACTACTTCTGCATGTCAGGTACATTGAATAGCTTCTCCTGGAAGCTGTCACACTCTACACAAGACACTGCTTAGTTTGCTGTGATGTTAGTTAAAGCATAGACAATGCTTCCCTCCCTGCGTCTTTCTTGATTTAGCGGTCCATTCAATTTTAGCATTTGCGCGCGATCTAAGGGCAATCAGGTGGGTGATCAGGTCAACCCTTCTGCAACCGACGCAGTCGGAAGTTTTGGCGATTGTCGTAGTCGAAGGCGTGCCCACCGCCAAAATCTACCTAAAGATTGCAGGCTCTCCACTTTTCTGTAGAACCTCAAGACCTATTGCACACATCGGGTACGCGTTATGTTGAGCTTCCACCGTCTCAGCACTTCTTTGTGGAGAATCACATGCATGGCACTCTGCAAAGGTTAGATCAATTGATCCCAAACTACCAGCTCCCGAGCTAAGCAAAGCGGACGCCACTCCCTCATCTAGTTCCAACTGCACCACTTTCGTGTTACTGTATTCACCCCTGATGTCGAAGCCTAATGTCATCCTAATCAACTATTTTCTCTAACTCGTCTTTTTTTCTCCTTCCGCCGGGTGCTCATCCTTCTGTTTTACAGCCCGGTTTCGCCGGTCACTCTCCCCTAAGGAGAGGTAGGATGCGCTAAATGTGTAAAATGATGACAGCAATTTTTTATTGAAATGCAGGGGAATGAGATGAAAATAGCTCAACATCAGTCATTATCTGCAACACCTGGTCCCCTTTGCTTACTACAGACCTTCAACGATGAGAAGGCTGCACCATATCACTAAGAACCGCAGTTGCGACAACAGAATGGGTGAAGTTGAATTAGTTCGGGTGAGCTCTCAACAACCGGAAGAGGCATAACTGCAGAGTAATGGATGGCACTGAAAACGAAAACTCCATATTGCTTGTATATATATAATTTGTGTCGCACAGACACGGAGAGACCCCCGATGATACGCTCCCACTCCCAATTGTTGGGTTACCTCCTAACACACATAACACACATCACATAGCAGGCAGCTTTGCAAAGATTTTTTTTGATTGGTGACTCTCTCGATTTTCCTGTTTCAGCCACACTATATACTCCCCTCTTCTGGACACCATTGCATGCATCTAAAAGCAACACTTCAATGGGTGATCTTTATTCTGTTCCGTCAAAGGAAAGGGTTTACAAACTGAGCCTCTAATACTCGACATTAAAGCGGTAAGAAGTGATAAAAATGTAGCGCAGATGGTATCTTATCTCTTTTTATCTATTGATAAGATTACCTGTCACCCGTCATTAATGTCCTCACCACCAAATCTCTATGATTTGGTAGCGTAAACCACCTTGGACAACGACGACGACCGCAACTTCACGTATCAGTCTCTATCAGTAGTTATCGCTTCCAGTCACCCAGATTCATGTCCTCATGACACCTTCTATATCACTTGCTGAGATGTACGCCTGATGCTGTGACTGGGGTGAATACGATGACCTCACCATTCTAACACCCCTTATCGAATCTCAGCGTGTCACAGCTCTTGTCACCCACCAATAATGTTCTTGGCCCATACCCTTTATCATATTTTGGAGACAAGAGCTAGGATGCTGTCACCCGCGTTATGAATATGGTGACCTCCGTCTTCTAACGCTTTTTGTCGGATCTTATCAACGGATATCAGTTCCTGTCACCCACCTATAGTGTTCCCGTCACACCCCCTACATCACTCCTTGGAGCCAATGTTTCACTGCTACTGAGACCGGCGCTATCTATGAATTTCGTGACAAACAGACAGACGCACACACACACGCAGGACATAGCGGGTTACATTAAAGGAAGAACCCGCGATTACTCGCCATCTCAGATGGTGGATTAGGGGGTTCCATATAGACGACAAGGGTTTGAGTAACTCGACTGTGAACAAAAAAACCGCAAAAAATATGCCACCTGCCCTAGATAGAACCCCCTAATCCACCATCTGAGATGGCGAGTAATCGCGGGTTCTTCCTTTAAGCTCGCGGAGCTCATGGAATCGGGCATTGTTCGCATAGATCTTGTACACCATGTAGTCCCACACATTCTCGATTGGGCTTGAGTCGGGGCTATTCGCTGGCCGGGGCAAAATAGCGATTTGATGTCGACTGAAC
>MU912019.1:44520-103853 GCA_036418165.1 Cooperia oncophora
AATTAGCCGTTCCGCGTCCATCTCAGTTCGAGATGGGAATAACGCCGTTTGACGGCGGGCTCACGCGATTTGGTCCGCATTGGCAATGATGTAATACGGCAGGAAGGACGGCATAGCTCCTTGAGCTATCGAAGTGTGCAGAACGCGCACTCGATGGACGGCCATGACTAACGGCAAAGAGAGGACAAAGTATGTAAGACCAGCGTTGCCTGGGGGCCCGAGAAAACGTTCGAAGGGACGTTCCAGGCAGAGTATGTCCCGGAAAATCTGCCTACAAACTTGGAAAGAAGTAGCGTCCCTACCAGAGCCTGCAAAGGCAGCGCGCAAACACCAGGCGAAGAAGAATAAGGAGAAGGAGTTCATGCCATTTGCAGCTACCTTGTCTAAACTTTGTTTGCAAATGATCAAAGTAAAAGTGTAACCCCTATTCTTTTGCAACAGAGCCCTTTGGGAATGTAGTGCCACGACATGCCGAGCATATGTGGGCGTGGACCACGCTCGCTACTAGCAGCTGAAAGAGTCATAGCTAGTGAGACCTGTTCCTGGTGCGAAGCCTCGTTGCTAGAACTACCTCTCGCCACGTCCTCAGCCGCAGCTCACAGATGTCACTGAATTGGAAGCTGTTGGGTACTCAAATAGAAGATCAGTGCGAAACTCATCTATGACCGGGTATGCATGCAACTAATCAGCATGACGGAGACGCTTGGGACAAGAGCTCACAGCAAAGCCAAAAGGCGGCTTAAAAAAGTTCTAAAGAAAGCAAGTCAACACCGACCTTATATGCATAGCTGGGATTGTTATCGTCGTTTTCCCAAGAAACCTACTTGCGGGCAAGAGGTATTTTATTGTTTGCAGAGCTTACATAGAATTAGAAATGTATGACGGAATTGTTATTCAATAGCTGACAGAAGAGAAGTTTATTGTGAAAGCTACTCACCATTTCCCGGAATCCAATGGGTGAAAGTGAGAACGAAGCGCCACACCAATTCAGCTTCATGTTTCGGTGTATGCTTAATCTTTATCATCCAATCGCATTGATTAACTTCCAGCGGATATTTTCCCGAGAATGTCTGCGAAAAATGTAATTCTTTCATCTTAAAGTCAGGGTGCAGTCGCTCCCGTCGGCATGATTCTTGTGAGTGAAGAACTGGACAAAAAGCATTCATTTTTCTTTAATTCTGCCAATTGAATCATTCTTCTGACTGGCAGCCCAGCAATTTTCCACTGCCTCTATCTTCGGCCCTCGAGCTACATCACAGTCCTCTTCGTTATCCGTGAACGCGCCAGTTTTGCAGATCAAGTACTTCCATCACAATCGTGAACACAGCCTGATAATGGAAAAACCATCAGAAACCATCCATAATATAACTTGCTATGATATGTCTGGTGTGTTGTGGCCCCGCGTATTACTTTATTGTCCAAAATTCATAAGCGCCCCGTCCCCCAGCAGCACGTGAGACAATTGGTCCAGAGAAGTGAGGTAGAGATGTGCATTCACTATTGATTACCAGTGCACCATCACCGGCTCCGCCGCGTGCTCCTTTCCCTTTCACGTTTCACGGCCCGGCTTGCGCCATTGCCGACTGGCTCGCCAGGCTCCTCCCCCAGGCGTTGGGTAGATTGCTAAAGGCTGCAACGGGTGGCATTACTTTTTCACTAAAAGGCAGGCGAAAATGAGTTTAAAAAGTCGAAGGCCCAGCCCTCCTCATGCCTCGCCCACAACGGAGCCTCGCAATTCTCAACCATGATTCATCATTGACATTGATTCCACTTTTTCCAGGGTCTGGAGTGCTTTAAGAACGTTTCAACGACTTTTCCGTTTTGGCCCCGCCCAGCAGTCCTCACGCTCCGCCCACAACGGTTGTGCCTCGCACTACTCAACCCATGATTCATCATTGACATTAATATACTTATTACTGTCGTAATAAGTATATTGTGTCTGTCGTAATAAGTATATTGTGTATGGTGTCTGAGGTACTCTGGAACCGACATTGCCAACTTTAAATCTAGCCCCGCCCACCTCGGTGCACACTCCGCCCACAGCAGCGCATCTCGCACTTCTCAAAGGAGACCACTTGGGGACCATAACTCACTTTTTCGCGTAGTTTGTAGTGAACTAGGACCACACTACGACTTTTTAGATTAATACCTTACGTTCGAGGTCACGCCTCTCCACTGTGGGCGGATCTCAGCACACCCGAGATATGATGGACTCTCGCTAGATGTTTGTCTGTGCCATGGACTTTTTGCGTTCTCTAAAGTCTCTCGGGGACCGAGTTGCAGAAATTTGTGGGAAGCACCGCCCATCTCGAGTGCCCTGCCCATTTCGGGTGCGCCTCCTCCATTCGATGGGTCAACCCCTTGCTAACACTGTCCCACTCCGTGATCGCGTACAATGCGTTGTTGGGTTTTATGGTGAAAATTCCCAATCAGAATTCAATAAAGTGTAAGCTATAGGCCTTGGGGGTCAGAGAAGGTAAGGGTCTTTTTCCGTCCCCCCTCCCTTCATGTCACTGGGAACCACTCCCTTTGCGAGCTGAGCTGAACACGAACACTCAAATGGCGACTGTCCTTCGTGACGGGCCTGCTCACGAATTCATATATCACATCACAATGTCTAACCACCCCGACATAGTGCGGTGTCCCCAGTAGCCAAGCGCTTTTGCGAGGCTAGCCTAGTGTATCGGGAGGCATACATGCTAGTTCAAAAATCGTTTGGAAGGCTCGCGTCGCAATGCCGAATGTAGGGACGTTAACCGTGCGCTTGAACGAGCTGCCAGCACTGGAGCGCAGAAGAATCGATTTTATGTGCAGCGCAGGAGAAGAGTCAGTCGAGAGATTGGTCGCGGCCTCGAAGCTGTTCTTTCATGTGGGCTGAACACTAAAAGTATAATTGTAGTCGTGTCTCAGCGTTTCGTTACTCGATTACTACTTGAGTTCCTTTTGACGACCGTTCAATGAACATTGTTGTCGAGGCCGAACGATGATTATACCCATCTTTCTGCATATGTCCCCCCAAGCTGGATGCACCGATCAATCCAGGAACGAATTCTTGGACCTGCTTGATGAGAAGACGGCTGAAAAACCATCGCAAGACGGTAACATTGTCGCTGGCGACATAAATAAAGGCGACATGTGGGGGCAGCGAAAGACAGGGTCTGGACGGCATAAAATTGATAAACAGGCATGACTGTGGACGCACGTCTAAGCGGTAAAAAGGATGTGCTACTGTGAAAGGTGCTCATTTCGGCAGTATCAGCAAGTACCTGAAGACGTGCGGCGATGGCGAGACGCATCTGCGCTCGCCACCCAAGCGAAGGCATAGAAAAGTTTTTTGGCAACAGAGACGAAGATGTCCATTTTTTGATGACCCGGAAGAGGGTGTTGCAGCACCTGCGACTACATCGAAGGAATCTCGACAAAAGAGTTATCCCCTCTACCCACCGATAAACGGCCCCATTAGGATGATACCCGTTGGCTGAACGGAAGCGACTCTGAAGAGGGTGAGGACATGATGCGGCTACGAAATATCCTATGAGAAAACAGAGCCCCAAAAATATAAATCTAGGTGAAGTAAAGGAGCCAAATTCACTCATCCTTATATCCCCTCTGGCACCAATATACGGCCCTGTTTAGATGATATTCATAGAGGATACAGAAGCGGCTCTAAAAATGATAAAGACAGGTAAAGCAGCTAGTTCCAACACCTGGCAGCTAAGATGTGGACGTCACAGCGCTGGTATTTCGCAAATTGGTTGACAAAGCTCTTAAACCAGAATGTCGCAGAGCATGAATGCGCCTAAGAGCTGGCAGCAGAACCCGACATTTCCGATTTGGAAGGTGGAGTCGGAAGACTGCTCGAACCACACTCCAATTCGTCTAGCCTCGCAGAGCATGACATCCTTGGGCGAATCCTTGACGATCATATTCAGGACATCGTTGAAGTTCCTACCAACTGGTGAGGTTCTGTCACTGGCCGAAGCACCACTGACGCCATATGCACCGCTTGCCTTCTGATGGCGCAAGAGTGTGAGAAGCTAAAGGCCTGTGCATCAAGCCTTCCTAGCCCTGGTAAAGGCATTTATTCCGCGTTCCGCTCGACTTATATGGTACGTCCTGCGAAAACACGGCGTCCTCGAAGAGATTACCAAGTGAGATTACCGTTTCCGCGGTCCATCTCAGTGTCGAGATGGGAATAACGCGTTTGACGGCGGGCGTCACGCGTTTGGTCCGCATTTGCAATGATGTAGTACGCAGGAAGGACGGCATAGCTCCTTGAGCTATCGAAGTGTGAGGAACGCGCACTCGATGGTACGGCCATGTACTACACGCAAAGAGAGACAAAGTATGTAAGACCAGCGTTTGGCCTGGGGTGCCCGAGAAACGGTTCAAGGGACGTTCCAGGCAGAGTTGTCCCGAAAATCTGCTTACAAACTTGGAAAAAAGTAGCGGTCCCCTTGACCAGGAGCTGCAAGTGAGCGGAACACAGGTCGAAGAAGAATAAGGAGAAGGATGTTCATGCCATTTTGCAGCTACCTTGTCTAAACTTTGCTTTGAAATGATTCAAAGTAAAAGTGTAGACCCTATCTTTTGCAACAGAGCCCTTTGGGAATGTAGTGCACGACATGCGAGATATGTGGGGCGTGGGACCACGCGCTACTAGCAGCTGAAGAGTCATAGCTAGTGAGACTGTTCCTGGTGCGAATGCCCTCGTCTAGAACTCCTCTCGCACGTCCTCAGCCGCAGTCCAGATGTCCTGAATTGGAAGCTTGTGGGTAACTCAATAGAAGGATCAGTGGAAAACTCATCTATGACCGGGTATGCAGCACCTATCAGATGACGGAGACGCGGGAGCTCAAGCAAAGGCCAAAAGGCGGCGTGAAAAAGCTTCTAAAGAAGAGTAACACCGACCTTATATTGCATAGCTGGATTGTTATGTCGTTTTGCCCAAGAAACCTACTTGGGCAAGAGTATTTTATTGTTTGGAGAGCTTACAATAGAGTTAGAAATGTATGAGGAAGTTGTTATTCAATAGTGACAGAAGAGAGAGCTTATTGTGAAAGTACTCACCATTTCCCGGAATCCATTGAGTGAAAGTGAGAACAAGGCCACACCAATTTCAGCTTCATTTCGGTGTATGCTTATCTTTATCATCCAATCGCATAATGATTCCAGCGGATATTTTCCCGAAATGTCTGCGAAAATGTAATTCTTCATCTATAAGCAGGGTGCAGCGCCCGTTCGCATGATTCTTGTGAGTGAAGAACTGACAAAAAGCATTTTTTCTTAATTCTGCAATTGAATCATTCTTCTGTACTGCAGCCCAGCAATTTTCCACTCCTACTATTCTTCGGCTCGATGTACATCCAGTCCTCTTCGTTAGTCCCTTGACCGCGCAGTTTTGCAGATCAGTACTTCCCAAGTCACCAAGTCGTGGAACACAGCCTGATATGGAAAACCATAAAATAACCTATCCATTATATATAACTTGCTATGTATGTCTGTGTGTGCCCGCGTATGACTTTTTGTCACTAAATTCATAGCGCCCGTCCAGCAGCCAGTGAGACATTGGTTCCAAGAAGTGAGGTAGAGATGTTGATGGATCACTATTGATACCAGTCCATCACCCGGCTGCCGCCGGGTGCTCCTCCTTCAGTTTCACGGCCCGGCTTCGCCATGCCGCCTGGCTCCGCCAGGCACTCCTCCCCCAGGCGTGGTAGAATGTGCTAAATGTGCCGAACGGTGGCAGTTACTTTTTCACTAAAGGCAGGAAAATGAGTTGAAAAAGTCGAAGATCAGTCTTTATCTACTAACATATGGTCCTTCTTGCTTACTACAGACTTTCAACCGTGAGAAAGCTGAGCCATATCATCAAGGACTGGCCAGTTGGTGACATCAGAATGGGTGAAGTTGAATTAGTCCGAATGAGCCCTTGGTGGTGAAGTCCGTTCCTCCACGTGGTGCCACCGGGTACTGCTCGCTTTTTGCGGGTTGCGGAACGCGGACAAACTCGACGGCAGGTGACAGGCCTTCGTGACGAGCCGACCTAACACCCCATGTCACATCACAATTGTTATGCCACATGATTCACGAGATACTGCTACGGCGTTTGCGGGAGCCGATCAATTGTTATAAATAACTTCCTGCCACCCACCAATACTAGTGTTCCTGCCCGACCCATTGAATCACTTATTAGTTTGAGTCGCTGTCGCTGTTTTGAAGGAAGTTATGTTAACTGTTAGTTATGTTATGTTTGTTGTTAACTATGTTTATAGTTATGAATTTCCAGTCAAATACACATACAGACAGACAAACATTCGAACAAACAAACAACGCACACACTCCACGCACACGCACGGACAAATACAGCGGATTGTATATAGTAGGAGGCCATTACCACAATTAAAACATCCTACTGTTTGTCTGTCTGTATGTGTGTTTAACCGGAAATTCATAACTTTCTTCAAAACAGCGGTAGAGCGCTCGAATTGACGAAGTGATGTAGGTGGTCGGACAGGAAGATTATTGTTGGGTGGCAGAAAGTGATAAGAGCAGACTATATACCACAAGGGGCTCTAGAAATAGAGAATCACCAGATTCACTACGCGCTTCACAGCAGCGGCCGAAGGTTGGTTCCAAGGAGTTGGACAGCAGAATAGGAACATTGTTAGTGAGTGACAGGACGTAGCATTAGCTGATAAGATAATGTGAAGAGCCTCAGAAAGGGATGGCCACCAAATTCGTGACTCGTCTCACAGAAACTGTAGAACATAGGTTCCAAAAGTAAGAGGGGGGATGTATGGGAACATTACTGGTGGGTGGAAGGAACTGATAACAGATGACATAAGAGAAAGAGCCCTAGAAAATTAATGAATCCATAAGTACGTCGTGACGGTAGGATGTTGGTCGCAGGCAGTTACATATTTAGGAAGCGGGATTTGAAGGCTGGGTCAGAGATGAAGCTCCAGAATCCATGCGCTAATGCTCAGTGAGCCAATATGTTATTACCAGTCTGGCTGACGCGCTCTACTGCGCTGATGGTCAAACCTATTGCACTGACCACCGACAGGATTTCTGTGCTGACCGCTAACACTTGGCCTAATTCCATGTCTTGGAATGCGGTCAATTTCATCATATTTCTCCTTTCAAATGAACGTTTGCCAATGTCTGATGCCTATCACATTTATAAAAACACCCAGAATTTGTTGGGAAAAGGACAGCTCAGCGGTTGAAAGAATTTTGGTGGTAACAATAGTCGAAATTGTAGTGAAAGCTAATTATATCCTAGCGCTTCCGTAGAGCAGCTTTCATGTGCTCGTCTGCTGCTGGCTCTTATCATTCCTCACTGACGGACATCTTTAGGCATTCACTTGTGGTTGAAGCCTCAACTTAGCGGTCGAATCAATTTCGACTATCTCGCTAAGGAACAGAAACATCTTCGCTCACTGAGCCTTTTCCCATTGATCAGAGGGCTCCCTTTAGGATCCACCGTTCCCATCTGTCTCCTATATCACCGCTGGCAACCAACGTCCTACCGTCACTGTGGCGCACGGTATAGAATTGGTGATCATCCCTTTCTAGGACCCTTTATGGTATCTTATCAACTATTATCCATTCTTGCCACCACCAACGATGTTCCCCTCCTGTCCCGCATCTTACTCTTTGGAACCAACGTTCTATAGTTTCTATGAAGCGCGTTAAGAATTTGGTTGCCGTGCTCATCAAAGACCTCTTACGGTATCTTATCAGCTTATCACCTCCTGCTACCCACCAATAATGTTCCCATCCTGTCCCCCATCTCATCTTTTGGATCCAACGTTCTACAGTTGCTGTTGCCCGCGTTATGAAGTTGGTGACCCTCCCTTTCTAAGACCGCTACTGTATCTTATCACCTGCTGTCAATTCCTGCCACTCATCAATGATGTTTCCATCCTGGCCCGCCGTATCTTGCCTCTTGAAATCAACTTCTCGTCGTTGCTCTGGCCGGTGTAATGGATTAGGTAACTCACACTTTCTAAGGCTCCTTATGGTATCTTATCAGCTGTTATCACTTCCTGCTACCCACCAATAATGTCTCCATCCTGCCTCTATCCTACTTCTTGGAACCAAAGTCTCGCCGTTGCTGTAGCCCGCGCTATGAATTGGGTGACCCTCCCCTTCTAAGATCCCCTGTGGTATCTTACCAGCTCTTATCAGTTCCCGCCACCTACCAATAATGTTCCTGCCCGACGCTCTACAACACTCATCAGTTTGAGCGCTCTATCGCTCTTTTGAAGGAAGTTATGAATTTCCAGTCAAACACACATACAGACAAACATACACATACACATGCCAGCAGACAAACTTAGCGGATTACATATAGTAGGACTCTTCTGCGATATAGTTGAAACTGATTCGACCGCAAGCGAACGGATACGTGAAATCTGCTTAACGGAAGCGCTAGGATACGTGAGGCTTCCGCTAAAATCTCGAAATCTATCGCCACCGAAATTCTTTCTACTGCTAAGCTGTCTTATCTCCGACGAGTGTTGGGTGTTCTTATGAATGTGATAAGGGCCAGACATTGGCGAATGCTCATCAAAGGTGAAATATGATGAAATGGGCCACCGTTCTGAAAGATGGGAAATAGGACACATGCCAGTGGTTAGCACAGAAATTCTGTTAGTGGTCAGTTCCGTAGGTCTCACCATGCGCGTAGTAGTGCGCGTCAGTCAGACTGGCTGAAAAAAGACAAGATACGCAAAATTAAAAAAGGTAAGAGGCTTCGCGAGACTCTGGGCGGAGGTGAGCCTCATTTCAAAAAATAGAGCATACGCGTGCAGCACAGCACCTATACTGCCGGCCCTCTAGAAAATCCCTCTCATTTAAGGGGGCAAAAGACCTCACTAGTCTTATAAGCAGAGCCTTTGATTTCACATGTAGCAGAAGTCTACCTCAGCAATCTGATCAGGTATTTTCGTGACGAGTCCTTCAAAGACAACCATTCAGTGCACCCCACTGCAAGTCATTGCACTAGCTGCTCACGTGGTAGTTGGACGTGAGACGTGCAGGTAGTAGGGTGGGTGCGAGTGGGGCGATGGGGAGGAGGTGGGGTTAGTGGAGGTACGAATGGGGGGAGTAGAGTGCGCCTCGACAGGAGTGCACCGCTACGGTGGAAATAAAAGCATAAACGGAAGCGATAAGATGCAGAGAGGAGGGATCTACCGCTAGCAGTGTTGCGAAGCAATCCATTTTGTGGTATAAGTTTAAGGTCAAACGCTCCGCACAACATGAGACAACAGTTTGTTGTAACCCAAGCCATTGCTGGCGTGGCAGACGACGTAAATACGTGCAGAGGAGCAGGGTGGGGAAAAGGTCGGCTTAGTGGGAGCGAGGTGAGGGTAGTAATAGCGGTACTTTGAGGGAGTGAGAGCGTAGTGTGTTCTTGAAAAGGCACACCGCAATTGTGGCTACAAAGATCCTAATAGTGTAGTTCGCTGCGGACGGTTGGGCTTGTCAGTGCGGCTGCATTTGGCGCGGTGCCAAACTCGCTCTCCACCAGTTGTTGAAGCGGGCAAGTGACAATAGTGTATCCTTCCTATTACTCGTTTTCTACCACATTTTGTCGCATGCGCGTTCCAACAAGAAGGCAAAGAACGGCGTTGAAAGGATGACACACTCATACTGGCGGACACGCCCTACCGTCCGCAGCGAACTAGAGTTTATATAATTCGCTAAGTTTGTGTGTTGGTGCAAACTCATAAATTTTTCTGATTTATTCGTAAAGAATCCGATGGTGAGCGAGTTCTTGAGTAAGCAGAATCGCATAATGTCGTCATTCTGGACATAAGGTTTCGTTAATGCGACTCCCATCTCATCACATTCTACAGCGGGAGTTCCAAAACACAAATAGACTTAGTCCTTATCAGGCATGACGATCAAGGATTCGTCACAGACCTAAGGTCGTGCCGTACGAGTCAGTTGCTCGACAAAACCACCCCCTGATCTGCACGCTTAAATTTACAGCAACTAGAACGAAACGCATCGAGCAGTGCGGCCTCGAGAGGTTTAAGTGGTGGCGACTGAAAGAGCGGGAGGCAGCCGTGATTTCGCGCATCCGATTGCCGGCGTTCACGACTGAAGAAACCTGGAACAAAGCAGTTGTATCGGCAACCCAGGCCGCTCGTTCAGAACTCGGCATTACCAAGCCTGGGCGGCGTAAGATTGACAAGCAACCTTGGCTGTGGACGGACGATGTCCAGGCGAAGGTTTGAGCGAAGAAGGAACTTTATCACGTGTTCCTTGGAAACAAGACGCCTGACAACTGGCGGAAGTGCCAGGAAGCGGGGACTGCGGCAAAGAAGGCGGTCGCCGTAGTGAAGGCCGCTCATTTCGACGATGTCAGCAAGAAACTCAAGACGCGCGACTGTGAGCGGCATTTGTACCGACTTGCCAAATCTCGTTACCGCCAAACGGAGAACATAGAAAAGTTTTTTGGCATCAATGACGAAAATGGCCATCATCTGATGAACCGAAAGAGGGTATTGCAGCGATGGTACAACTATTTCGAGAAGATCTCGACAAAGGAATTCACTAATCCGATTATCCCCTTTGCGGCACCAGTATGCGGCCCCCTTCGGAAGATTTTCGTTGAGGAGACAGAAGCGAATTTGAAGAAGATGAAGGCAGGTAAAGCTACGCCCCCCCCCCTTAGCGGCGGACTTGGAAGTCACAGCACTGATACTCCGCAGAATGGTTGACAAAGCTTTTCAACCAGATCATCGCAGATAAGAAGGTTCCCAAGGACTGGCTGCAAAGCAAGACGATTCCTATTTGGAAGAAGAAGGGCAGTCCGGCAGGTTGCTCGGACCATCGTCTGTTTCGCCTTCTCTCACACACTATGAAGATGTTTGAGCGAATTGTTGATGGTCGTCCAGCTCTCTGCCAACCAGTGTTTCGTTGTAACTGGCTGTAGCACCATCGACGCCATTCACGCTGCTCGCCTTTTGCTTGAGAAACATCGTAATAAAAAACAAAAAACTGTATATGTAGCCTTTCTAGGTCTGGAAAAGGTCTAGGTCTGGAAAAGGCCTTCGATCGAGTGCATCGTGACGTTATATGGTACGCCTAGCGACGACACGACATCCCTGAAGAGCTAATCGAGTGGGTCCGCATCCTTTATACAAAGCCAGAGAGCCAAGTGCGGACTCTTGCAGGCACCTCGATGGAGTTTCCTGTCACCGTTGGGGTACACCAAGGCTCCGCTCTCTCCCTACTCTTTTTTGTTTCGTCATGGATGCCATCACACGAGACCTTCAGAAGGAAGTTCCCAGGACGCTCCTTTACGCTGATGATGTGATGTTTCCAACAGCACAGCAAGTGCAAGCTTGGGCTGATCGACTGGCAAAGTTTGGGCCCAGGTCAAACGTGAATATTCGGAGTACCTGACAACCGACCCAGCCGAGACGGGCTCCATCAAAATGATGGCACTGAGCTCACACGTACAAAAATATTCAAATATCTGGGATCAGCAATTATCAGCAATTACGTCCGATGGAGATCTCAAAGCGGACGTGAACGCACGGGTGAGTGCAGCGTGGGCAAAATGGCGATGCATGTCTGGGAAAGAATGTACAAAAAATGGTAACACAAAACGCTGAGAACTTTCCGGACAACCTAATACTTCCCCCCCCCCCGCTCGACACCATGTCACGCATCCAAAAGCAGGCACTTCAATGAACGACCTTGATCCCTTACATCGAACATCGAAGGGAAGCTTCACACACTGAGCCTCTAATACTCGGCATTAAAGAGGTGAGAAGTAATAAAAATGTAGCGCAGATGGTATCTTATCCATTTTTATCCAATGATATGATTGCCTATCACCAATGATTGTCATTGTCCTTATCACTCACGCCTTATAATTTGGTAGTGTATAAGCTGCACCGCCCTGGAAAGCGACGACGACTGAACGTCTCTTATCAGCCCCTGTCAATAGTTATCGTCTCTAGTCACCCACCGTTGTTAATCCCATCTCACCCTCTATATCATCTGCTGCAATGAAGCCTCGCTGATGCTGTCACTCGCGTTATCAATATGGTGACCTTCCCCTTTTGAAGCCCCGTATCGAATCTCATCAGCAGCTCGCAGTTCTTGTCATCCAAAAGCAATTTTCTTAGCCCGCACCCTATATCATATCTTAGAATCAAGAGCTAGTTGATGCTGTTACCCACACTATAAATATGGTGACCTCCCATTTCTAACGCCTCTTGGTGGGTGCCAAAAACTGAAGCTGCTGATAAAATCTGGTAAGGGGTGTTTAAAGGGTAATTTCATCGTATTTACAGCGTAGGTCACACCATCAGCGAGGCGTTGGCTTCTGCAAGTGATATAGGAGGTGAGACGGGAACATCAGCGGTGGGTGGCTGGAAGCGATAACTACTGATAGGGGCTGAAAGGACGTTGCAATCGTAGTCGTTGTTCAAAATGGTGCGCTTTTAGACTACTACCAAATTGTAAAGATTCAGTGACAAGAACATTGATGGCGGGGGACAGGTAATCATATCAAATCATAAGAATAGATAAGATACCACCTCCTCTACATTTTAATCACTTCTCACCACTATAATGCCAAGTATTAGAGGATCAGTGTGTGAACTCCTATTCCGAAATCAAAGTTGTCCATCAAAGCATTCGCCTAGATGCAGGCAATGATGTCGAGGCGCGGGGGGAGGGGTATATTGCGCGATTGGAACGGGAAAATCAAGAAATCCACCAATCAAAAAAATTTGCGGAAATCTTCCTGGTGAATGATGTCCGCTGATGTGTTGATCTATTAGGAGGTGGAGGTTCCAGCTGAAGCAAAACAGGGAGAGAAAGCAATCACTTAGAGAGGGGACGTGTCGGTGGTAACATTCGAGCTTCCCGTGCGATGCACACTTGACATGTACAAGGCAATGTGAAGTCCTCCTTTTCCTTCTCCTGCCGCCCCTGCTATGCCCCTTCCGGGTATTAACAGACTAAACGCTGCGGAAATTGCCAGCAATATACGCGCCTACACCCGTTCCTCGCATTTGTGTATTGATTATGATTTACATTTTGTGGATCAATTTCTTCCTAGATAACCATCGTATGTGAATAATTATCGTTAAATATATATGCTCAATATGTTCTCCTTATGCTACATTCTCTATGGCTTGAAATAAGGTGTTCATTGAAGCTCTTTCATTTACTACGGGAAATATCAGTCCTTGGAACGGTAATTGCACTTCAAATTAATATTTAATCAATCCTTCTCCAGCTTAGCGAGCTTAGTCGGCTAGTATTTTAGGGTGTTTTGTTACTCATACAGCTTCATTTCTATTGAAATCAGGAGAGTTCGTCATTCGCAAGCAAAACAGCAATCCAGCGGCGCTACCGCATCGCGCTGATTTGATTTCAACACCTGATCGTTCAGAAAATGATGGCCGAATGGTTCTTTATGTGAATTCCATTTATTGAATAACTGTCCTTCCTGATTGTCATCATAGTCGTCTTCGGAGTTGTCCAAGCCATCTAATTCCTTTCCATCAGTGTACTGAAATAAGTCGTCAAAACTAACATTGACATCCTCTACTTCGTTCTGTAGATCCAACTACGTGACCTGGACCGAGTTTCACCTTTTATCTAAGGTAAATCTAGGTCCAGGTTACGTAGTTCCACGCGAGGATTAAGAGCAAATGAAAGCAGAATAAGGGTGCAAAAGGCATGGCGGCACAAAGACTCCCGATCCGCGCGTTTGTGTATTGAACACAATTCGCGCGCGTGGAGACGCAGGAAGTGTGAAAGTGACTCGTGCAAAAAACGCCGCGGCTTTCAGTGTGTTGATGACTCATTTGGAGTAACTCAACTAATCGCATCGCTGATGTCGCAACTGCGCCCTTAATGATATGGTCCTTTTAGCGGTTGGAAGTCAGTAGTTAGCAAGAGGAACCAGACTTTAGTAGACAATGACTGATGCTGATTTCAAACTAATTTTCCTACATTTTACTCGAAGATAACTGACAGCATGTGGCACATTCTGCGCATTCTACCTCGCCCGAAGGAGGCATGCCCGCGAGGCCGAGCCGTGACACAAGGGGACTACCAGGCCGCAGCCGGTTAATGCGGCGGGTTGCATAAAATACGGCCAATGTAACTAACTGCTGAAGAGCACTCTGAAAGTGCGGTGATATTCTCTGTACATTAATCATTTTTCGGATGCGGCCCGCACTCCATTTCCACTCGGAATCATGGGGACTTGCGATGTGACCTATACATTTATAAAAAGGCGAAACAAGTCAATGTTTTTATACTCTCAAACGACGTACAACTCAATGTTCTTATACCCTGGTGTCCATTCACCGTCCTAGGTGGGTAGTTCTGAGTTGGCTTATGCGAGGAAAGATTCGGAATTTCACCCTCAAACTAAGCGGATGGCGAGCGTGCGTCTTTCTGCACCTCCTCCGCCTCGCTACTGAAGATGAGCGGCACGGCCCGCCATCAGCTGTAGAAGTTGAAAATATGGCGTCGGGAGGATAGTGTGGCCCTCGTTGAAAAACCTTGTACCGGTCTCGCGGGAAAAAATTGTAGGAAAGGGGCACCATAGCGCAACATATGTAGGTCCAGTGACGCCCCCTTTACCCCAGCGACTCCGCCTCCGGACTCCGCCCTCAGGGCCCGACTTTCAGTGAAAAATGAAGCTGCAGGATGAAAAAGCATGAAAATTGTCACTGGTACGGTCGTAGAGTTCTTATCGAGGAATCAGCTGGGCTGAAGGGTGCGTAGTGTTGGAGATGGAGTTAATTGGGCTCGTACAAACTGGGATCGGAATGGGGTCTGTTTGGAGCAGTTAGTTTTCTGCTTCTTTTTCTTCACTATCGAATTACTCTGGACCTTTTTGTCTACATGCGGACTCCCAGTTCACTATCTGTGGTGGCGAGTGATCGCCAGCTTTTCCTTTAACAGCCGATAAGGGCTGACAGCGATACGTTTGCACGGCATCGCAAGATGACCGACATAGTCAATCCTCGAGCATTCAGTTTATGATCCACTACAAGTGAAGCAGTACAACAGTAAAAGTACAGCAGTACCCACACTGCGCTATCAGTTTTCGACATATATGACAGTTAATATTATTATAATATACTAAACAGGAAAAGTCACCATTTGCAATAAGGTCCACATTCCTGCACTCGCCGCGAGGCGTTGAACTCTTCAAAATCTTCAAAATTGTCTCGGCAGTCAGCTGTCCTTCAAACGAACGATTCTCTGAGCGAAGTTATGGGAGTTTTCCTTTACTGCTTTCTTTTTCCGCGGTGCTGGCACCGAAGCGTTGGCACCTGTAGCGCGATCAAAACTCACTCTGATTGGTAGCCAACACCGATAGTACGACTAGCCTACTGGTGGTGACTGGTCTTTGAGCTGAAATAACTCTTCAGTCATGTCTTTTGGCAAAAAACAATACCTGGCTCACTCATTCGCGTCACTTTCCTGATTACCGCGAGGAAATCCTATCCCGAGACCAGTCATTGATGGTAGGTGAGCTCCAGTTTGCAGCATGCCCCGAAGAGCAGCCCACGTTTTCCATGAAGTCGAAATATCAGATTTGACTAGAAACTTGTCCCCAAAGGTAATCTGACCCACTGAACATGGAGATCATGCTATGTCATTGCGAAAATTGTGACATGTGATACAAGGGGGGGACAAGCACAGGCACCCTCTCAGGCGGTCTAAACTTCCGACAAAAACTGATCGCAGGTACCCTTACAGTTTAGTGCAGGCGAGCAGAGATGTTAGAAGCTTTGCCAGCCATGCTCTTGTAAAAATGCAAAAAAAGGCCTCTCGCGAACTGGTTCCACAACGGTTCACCTAGGAAACCCGCTCGCTACCTGTTGCGCTCAACTACCACTTCAGAACGACTCTATACGTTCTGTAAAGACGCTTCCACTTTCCCTCGCGATAGCATGTGAAACAACCACGCGGGGATGAAACCCTTGACATCTCCTTTCAGAGAACAGTTCCGCAAGTTCTGAAGATAGATTTGAAATCACCGCCTCAAGACGCGTACAACGGTGTGCACCCCTTTGGAAAGGGCAGACTGACGTGTTGACCTTTCCTGGTAAGTGGATTTCAAATGAACTAGTTTTGCTTACGCACACTTTCATGTGCATTACACAGTAGCTGAGCGAACGAGACATCAAGTCGGCGAGTGCTGTCGGCTCTTTTCTTTTTCCCCAAGGATTTTTATATTAACCGGCCCACAAAAAAGTTCTACGACTTGAGTCACGTCAGCTTGTTACATTGCAGGAGTGCAGAAATTCAGGACTGTAGAATCGAACAATCGACGGAAAGCATTCGAGAACATTTGTCTGAAGAATGGAGAATCGAGAATTGCAGGCACGGAAAATTGAAAAAAGAAATGCGGAATAGGGGAAATGCTGAGTTTCAGAACTGACGAGCAGGATAGGCACGGAAAATTGAAAAAAGAAAGGCGGAATAGGGGAAATGCTGAGTTTCAGAACTGACGATTGCGTGGGTTCTTCTGTACTTCTGCAAGTCTTTATTTCTGCATTTTTTCATAACTACTAAGTATCCAAGGCGGATGTGGTGTAATGACAAGTGGCGCGCTCACCATTCCCGCGGTCGTAGGTACGAATCCCATATCGACTCCCGCCCAGGCCAACCACACCTTGTATCCTCTGGAGACGGTAGACTGGTTCCGTACTCGTTCTGTGAGGATAAGAACACTGACATGTGCATTGGCTGGTTTCCGCAAGTCATTTTATAGGCCACATAGCATCCAATAAGCCACTATGACTCTGAATGGAAGTAGAATGCGTGTCGCATCCCATAAAGGCACTGATCAACGAAGACTTTTCTTTTATTTTAATCACTTCGTATCTAATATTCTTCACCAGTTGTTTTACACTGCACATGTCCAATTCGTCAGTTCTTCCTGTCGCAGGCTGCGGACGGGGCCCAAAAGAACTAACAAGGGAAGATACCAGCTCGGCACTGCCTTTAAAGATGAGATGTACACTCATATATGCATGTTCGAATGCTGTTCTCCGAATCTGACCCTCAAACTTGCTAAACGATTCTGAGAATAGGATGCTTTCAGTTGCTTATATTAGGTTGCCCAGAAAGTTCTCAGCGTTTTGGGTTACTATATTTTGTACATTCGTTGCTGCTTAAAAACTCGTTCTCCCTTGCCTCACAGTAGTACATGCTGAAGAGAATTTTTCGCGCTATTTGATGGTATGATTGCCGTTTCAACATTGCTTGATAAACCCCCTTCTCCCATGACTTTTTGAGGCATGTCAAAAGAGCAACTTCGAACGATATTTCTCTTCATCTGCAATTTGGGTCAATCCGCAGTGGAGACAATTTAACCACGTGTGGGGGCCCAATAGTGTTGGAGAAAGCAACGCGCGACAATGGTTCGACAAAATTCGTTCTGGAGATTTCAGCCGCGAAGATGAAGCTCCTAGCGGTCGACCTGAAGCAATATCTGACGAGAACTTTAAGGCGTTTGTGAAGGCTGACCCATCCCAATCAGTTTGAGAGATTGCAGAAAGGATAGGTGTTGGCAAATTCACTGTTGCGGATGGTCTAAAACGCAATGGGAAGGTGAAAAAACTCGACAAGTGGGTGCCCCACAATTTGAGTGGCCGGCAGAAATTGGCACGTTTCAAGGTTTCTTCTTCACTGCTTTTGCGCAACAGAAACGACCCGTTTTTGGACCCAATTGTCATTTGTGATGAAAAATGGAGCATGTATGATAACATGAGACCTTCTGGACAGTGATTGGATGCCGACGAACCACCGAGACAATTTCCAAAGCCGAATCCTCACGAAAAAAAGATGATAACAATGTGGTGGTCATCGGGTGGTGTGATCCACTATAGCTTTTTGTCACCAGGTCAAACCATCACAGCAGAGTCTTACTCAGGGCACAGCATTAGCTGGGGATTTTGGTCGAGCCCGTACGACCCCCCCCCCTTTTTTTGGAGGCTCGGTACGCCCCCCCCCCTTATACATAAACTTATGGAGTTTCTTCTTCCCCCCCCCCGAGGAGGAAGGAACTTCATAAGTTCATTATAAGTAAGCGCGAAAAATATAAAAAGTGACAATCCTGAACAAGCCCCCTCGCTTTTTGCTCATTTCTTTCCTGATTCAGAAAAGAGGATAGAAAAGAAAGGCCATTAGGTTTCACCCACCTTTCCTCGAGTCAAAACAAACTCTGGTACATAAATCAATGCAATTAAAAGAAAAAAAACAGGAGATTACAACTTCTCCTAAAAGCACTTTGAGCGGTCCAAGCAAAATTGCTGGGGCGCGCTCTGACGCGTATTCTAGTGAACTGATAAGAAGTTAAATATTCGACATTCGAGCAAACCGAGAAGAAGATAAATATTCGATATTCGAATAAACCGAGAAGAAGAAAAACACGAAAGAGTAAATACGAAGGAGAGCAAACCAGCCGAAATCAGCTGATTGAAGGCCGAGGTACCAGGGGAAGGGGTTCTGGGCAGGACCAGCCATGTGGAACGCGAGTTTTCAGCAAAGTGGGGTGTCTTTGAAGGACCATAATTTCCTCAAAATCGGATCTGTGGGGAAGAGGAGATCGTACTGGTGTAGAGGAAGGTTTGCGCATCCTAAAAGTACTGAAAAGTTTATGAAGGTAGCAAAAATCACAGAGAAAATTGCCATGAGGATTCGTTGGCGAACAATTTCAACTGAACAGGTTTAAATCAATATATTTTTTTTGTAACTCAACATTCCACAAATCTGAGAACGGTTTTGAGTGTTTGAAGAATTTGTCTTTCTAAAAACCTCTTGAACTGTTTCTGAAGTTCTCGGGATTTATAAGATCTCGCGATGGGGAATTCTTGCGGAACACTCCCAGCTGCGCGAAAAACCCGTTTCCTGTGTACCGCTTCAAGTGAGCGTGTTCGAATAACCAGAAACGCATGAAAAACGTATCCTGCGGTGGAGCAGGAGCAGAATATGGTTCGTTTAGCGCCGATCACGCTGACTTTGGATGCGCTGCGCACTCAGGTCCGCGCAGAAGTGATGGGATGGTGCAACTTGTGCGTAATGCTTGTCCACGCGAGCAAATGTGTCTATAGGGTTCAGGGAGGTCCATGGCGAGCCTGTGCAATTGTTTACAGTGTTTTCCGTTGCGTATGATAGAACGTGTCTCTGTCGACGCCGCCAGATTCGTGCTCCGCCAGTTGCTGACTCCGGTAAAGGAGACCAACTGCTGGAAAACGTCTATACGAACGATATGGTAGTCCTGTCGTTTGTAGAGAAAAAATAGGTTGGCTCAGCGCTAAGCGCGACCGCGGACACGCCATATCGTTGGCAGCGAACCAGAGCTTGAGTTGTACTGTTCAGTCACCAACGGACTTACGAGCTAATGTCGTCTTATTAATAAATATTTGCAGTTATTCCGGATTAGTTTGATGAATGAAAGTTTTGCACTATTTTTTTGCATGTCCGAGTTCTCTACAAAGCAAGTTTCGCTGTACAGGACTCAGCACATTGACAATTTGCGCTGCCCGTTACTGGCTGCCACACTTACTACGACCCCCCCCTCTCCTGGCGGCCAAATACGACCTCCTGTTGGGGATTCCCCAACCAACGATGTGCCCTGGTCTTACTATGAAGAAATCGATGAAAAGTACCGAAAATTGCGTCAGCTGCAGCCAGCACTTGTCAACAGAACTTGCGATTCCTTCGCATGATAACGCCGCCCACACGTTTCACAAATCACTATCCATAAATTGAACGAATTGGGGGTTGAAGTTCTACCTCACCTGCCATGTTCTCCAGACCTTTCACCAACCGACTATCACCTTTTCAAACATTTTCAGAACCTCCTAGCTGGAAAATACTTCATCATTTAGGACCAGGCAAAAAAGCCTTCGTGGATTTCGTGGATTTTCGCCCACCCAGTTTTTTCTTTGATGGGATTTATCAACAGAGTCACATTGGCAAGAGTGTGCTGATTCGAAAGGTGCTTATTTGGACTAAATTCGATGAGTATTAAGAAGGTTATGATGGTTTAAAGGTAAACACTCAAAACGCTGAGAACGTTCCGGACAACCTGTTCGAGCGCTAGGAATGGTCACTGAGGATGAAGTCAATTTTGACTCTGGAGTGTGGGCATTTCAGGTTTTCACGCTGAACTGGTATGTACTGCGGGTTAAGCTAATCTCAGATTCTGGTCTTCCGGTCAGATTCTGGTCAAAAGTAAATGTTATTACACGGACGGACTGACTAGTGGCTGCCAGTGGCCACAGGGCTGATGAGAGATGGTTATCAAGTTTGAAATGGAATCAACTTCCAGTTGTGAGGGAAATTGAAATTATAGCAAAGCCATAGTCAAACAGCTGATTGTGAGAATGAGAACATGACTTTTCAATGAGGAGCGTGTACAGTCGAGGAAGAAAAATTGGACCGAGCCCAAAGTGACGCGCTTTTTGGTAGTTTCACGTACAATTTTTGAATGGTATGGGAAAACTTTATTTACTCAAATTGAGTGCGCCTGAAGAAGCTTTTCTGAAAAAAACAGAGTTACTTGATTATATTCGTTGGCGGGATAGAATTTTGAAAATTACTACGATGGGGCACTCCTTTGCCCCTTTGATGTTGGTTTCATTATCGAAGTTTCTAATGCATTTGGAAGAACATAGGCTTTTCGAGAGTTGTTAAAAAGGTAATGGAATGGGGAAGCGAGCACTCAGGCAGGTGTCTTCCTTCTTCCGAGGGGCCGAGTAGAACTAAGGCATGGCAGTTGACCATCGCCCCCGCGGAAGAACATCCCAGCACTTTGAGGTTGGCGAAGCTGTTTGAAGCAATACTGCATCGGAAAGCTCGAAGATGAAAGCCTTTACTTTTATGAGGTTTTTTCAGGATGCTGCACACATTCCACTTATATTTAGAGCCGTGATGGTCTTTGAATGGGAACTGGCCGATGCAAATTGCGAGGGCTGGGGCAGGGAGGTGAGGGCTGCCAATGTAGAAGACGAGGTTTTCATGCTTTCAGAACAGTATATTATCGACTAGCTTCCCCGCAGCCATGGATACCTCAGCTGGCTTGAGCGGGAGCCGATCCAGGGTCTGACCCCCAGACTGTCGTAGCATACCACGACTTCTGATATACTCTGAGCAGGCTGTATTCTCTATAGATATGTTCTATGTCGACAATGTATAAGTGTTGCAGGAAAGAGATTGATTCCCATTAGCATTCCTCCGCGTGTTGTAATGTTTATTCTCGCATCACGTCTATATAAGCGTGTCTTTGTCACAATGATAGTTGGAGAGATAAATTCTACCACCAGACTACTGTATCAGTTTTGGTGCATCGGCCAAAACAAGGAGGTAAGGTGAAAGTTGAAAGCCCGCAGAGGTTAAGCACCCGTAGAGGTGAAAGCTGAAAACCCGCATAGGTTAAACACCCGCAGAGGTTAAACACCCGTAGAGGTGAAAGCTGAAAACCCGCAGAGGTTAAGCAGGTGAGAGTGAAACCCGCAGAGGTTGATCACCCGCAGAGGTAAAAGTTGGAAACCCGTAGAAGTCAAAGAGAGATCACAGAAGTGAGAAAAGGAACTCTAAGAAGTTCAACAAGAAATTCGTGGAATCGGCGGGAAAAAAACTTTGGTCTGCTGAGAAAAATCAGTCGATAAATATGCGGAAAACCGATGAATACATAGCACCGGCACGGCTGAAAGACCTTACTTCGCAAACTTCAAAGTATATAAGAACCGCGACCATCTCGGATCAGTCTGATGAGGTGCAATACGGATGAGACTGTGCGAGTAATAGACTTGAATCAGAGGCAGTATAGCCCAGATTGACTTGCAACGTCTTCATCGTTGACTGAGAAAATGAAAGATACCTATGATACTAAAAACAAAAGAAGACAAGAAAGCTCTTCTTCAAGAGTTCGAACAACTGGAGCATGAGACACATTTTAACGATGTGATCAGGGATGCAGTTGATTGCCTCATGTTGGGAACGCGCCTGACTGAAGCGGTCAGTAATGAAAAAAGACTCGAGCGAAAGTGGGGCTATAGTCCAAAGAATGACACATGTAGTGGAGCGAGACATAAGCGAGCCCTTGCCCAACTTGCATGCTTTGCAAAGGCGTTACGCGCTCCTCATAACCTCGTATTTAGGGAGGAAATGCGCGGGTGGGCGCTTTTTCGACGCGTACAGATGCTCACCGAGTCAAACTGGCCACCCTTCTCAGGAAACGAGGAGGAATTCCGGAGTTCTGGGCAATTTATGAAACCCTCGTGCACACAATCCCACACTCAGCGTAATCGAAAGATGCTTCTGCTCAAAGAGAGTCTACAAGGGAAGTCGGACGATCAATTCGAGGAATTCAACTGGCTCCAAAGAACTATTTAGGTTGTCCGGAAAGTTCTCAGCGTTTTGTGGCACCTATTTTTTGTACATTCACTGCTGATTGAAAACTCATTCTGCCTTGCGTTCTATAAGCGCATCCTGTAGAGAATTTTTCGCGCTATCTGATGGTATATATTGCCGTTTCACCATTGCTTGATAAACCCTCTTTTTTCAAGATTTTTTTAGCATGTGAAAAGAGCACTCGGAACGATTTTTTTTCTTTGACTATAAATTGGGGCAATCCGCAATCGAAGCAGCTCAACACATTAACCAGGTGTGGGGGGCCAATATGCTAGAGAAAGCACTGTTGCGGCAATGGCTCAACAAATTTCGTTCTGGAGATTTCAGCTTTGAAGATGAACCTATAGGGCGTTGACCTAAAGCGATATCTGACGAGGATTTTAGGGGGTTTTGGGAAGGTGATCCATTCCAAACAGTTCGGAGAGATAGCAGAAGAGCTAGGCCTTGGCAAATCCACTGTTGCAGATTGTCTGGAAGCGCTTGGGAAGGTGAAAAACTCGACAATTGGGTGCCTCTCAATTTGAGTGAGCCGGCAGAAATTGGACGTTCTCGCGTTTCTCTTTCAGAGCTTTTGCGCAACGATAACAACCGTTTTTGAACCGAGTTTCAGCGGTGATGAAAAATGGGTTATGTGTGCTAACAGGAGACGTTTCGGACAGTGGTTGGTTGCTGGTGACCCCTGAGACAATTTTTCAAAGCCGAACTCACGAAAAAAAGGATTCTGGTCACGGTTCAGTGGTCATTCGCTGGTGTGATCCACTATAACTTTTTATCACCACGCCAAACCATCAGAGCAGAACCCTACTGTGAAGAAATCGACAAGATTGTACCGAAAATTTTTGTCAGATGCAGCCAAACACTTATAAAAGAGAGGGTCCGATTCTTCTGCAGGACAACGCCCGCCACACGTTTCACAAATCACTATCCATAAATTGAACAAATTGGGGGTTGAAGTTCTACCTCAACCACCATATTCTTTCAGACCTTTCGCCAATCGACTATCACCTTTTCTAACATTTTCAGAACTCGCACTGCTGGAAAATACTTCATCAATCAGGACCAGGCAAAAAAGCCTTAGTGGATTTCGTGAATTTTCTACCAATCAGTTTTTTACTTTGATGGGATTTCTCGACTGCTGTCACATTGGCAAAAGTGTGCTGATTCGAATGGTACCTATTTCTATTAAATCCGATGAGAATTGAAAAAGTTACGATTGTTTACAGTGAAACACCCAAAACGCTGAGAACTTTCCGGACAACCTAATACGAGTGGATGGTCAAAACGCTACATAAGAAATACGGGAATAAGCCAGCTAGTAGAGCACGCATAGTTCAACGAACGCGTTACAAAAAGCCAAGAGAACAGCCGATAGCTGCGAGTCGGTCTACGACAGCATCTGCATGTTACTGAATCAGATGTACTCCACGGTCATGATATATGGTCAGCTAAAGACGCTCTGTGTGGATAGAAGCAATACTCAGTAAGTTTCCGAAAGACATTGTTGAACCAGTGCTTATAAAGACTCGGGAATACGATGGTCTCACTGTGGATGCGATTATGGAATTGATTAGTGGCGAGATTTCCACCAAGGCCTACATTCAATCGAGGATTCAATTCAGTGAGCTCAGGAAAAACCTAAATACAGATGACACCGACATAACAGGGCAGGCATGCGCGATATGTGAAAAGAACGGGCTTTATACATGGCAATGCCAATCGTCGCTACCGGTAGTTAAGAAACGAGAGATCATAGTTCGCAAGCGCTAATGTTGGAAATGCTACTCACCTCATCATACGAGCAATGCACCAGAAATAATGCCGCTTATGCGGAAGAATGCATCATGTTAAACTCTGCTTCACCACTGAGAATGCGGTCGAGCGCATTTCTCCAGTAAAGCAGAACGTTCCGGTGATTCCCGCGAAACCCAAAGAACAACAGAGCAGCCAAGGAAACAACGCTGCAAGCATGATGACAAGAAACCGAAGAGTGGGCAAACCAACACCTTTTACAACGCGGGTTTGCAGCAGCGCAAAGGCCACAATATCAACATTCACGTGGACGATGACAGAGGATGGGACGCCACCGACGATCCGCAGAGCAGCAAAGCGATTACGGAGAATGAGGAGGACTATACCGAACGAGAAATATCCGCGAATCATACCAACATTGACGTAAATGTCACCAAACCAAAAAAAAGAGCAAATAGCTCTCATGACAGCTGAAGGATGTATTTGGAATCATGACGCGCAAAAGTTCGACAAAGCCATATTCTTCTTTGACACCGGCGCCCAAAAAACGGTAATCCAGGAAGATTTCGCGAAAAAATTGTGCTCGCCGCAACTAAAAACGGAGACATGCATAATGTCTGGAATAGGAGGAAAAACTGAGACGTTCGAAAGCAATATTGTACATTTGAAGATTGGTACAGTGTATGGAAAAGACCTGGAAAACTTGTACGAACTAAACCCATTCCCATCAACGGATTCCCTGCGGTAAAACTATGCACTATTGACCAAGACTTCCTTGAGCGAAAGAATCTTCTGGTGTGTAATCCGCATATAAAGGGCGAGCACCACGTGCCACATGTTCTGGTGGGACTTGACTACTACTTCAGCTTCGTCCTAGATACCTTGAAGACTCCTTCAGGACTTCGTATAGCTAACACCACCCACCGTATACGGGAGAGGATTCACTGATGTAGGCGATAATGCCATGGCCGCCATGCCGCAAATCTCCTACAGCATGACAGCCATTGAAGAAACGGAGCATGAAATTTTGAACAAATTATTCGAGCTTAGAACTCCAAGGAGCCTCCGTAAAATTTTGGTATGTACCAACAGAAAAGAATCCTGCGGATGCAGGAACTCGTTGTGCTAGAGCGGACCACGTTCACACACTTCCCTGGGTCCTTGGTCCACAGTGGCTAGGGGAGCAACAAACACCGTGTCTGTTGACATATAAACCCATAACCGACACCGAATCAATCGCAAGCTCAGATGAAGAAATGAAGACAGGAAACACGACAGCTCTACACATCGCTGCGAAAACATCAGAAGAGCAGAGGGGAGAGCAGGGTTTAATCTCTCTCTCACGATTCTCTCGCTTGGATAAAGCAATAAGGACCGTAGCCAGGGTTGCAAAATCATCCGAATATTGGTAAATAAAGTCAACAGAAACCGAAGGGATGGCCCCAGTATTCGTCTAGATAGGATCTATGAATTTTCATCGTCAAACATCAATGGCGAAGAATTCTCCATGGGCGAAACCATCCTGTTCGCAGACGCGCACAGGTTTCTATCCTTGCAAGAAATTCAGAAGAGATTCTCTCAGAAAAAAAAGTGTTCCGAGATGCCGCAGGCGTCATACGTAATCAGTCAAGACTACAGAACTCCATCCTTCCGGATGATACCAAGAACCCCATATACATTGACAAAGACTCAGAGCTGGCGCGGCTCTTTCTAACTGACATTCATCTTAAGAACGCACGTTGCGGAAAAGATCATACGTCATGCATAGCTAGAGCACGATTCCGGATACCCCGCCCATCAGGTGCATTCAGAAAATTTGTAAAGAACTGCGCCACATGCAAAAAGTGGCAAGGTCTCCCTTTCGCCGCACCGGATATGCCATCCCTTCACGTGACAGAGCCATTCTCACAAGACCCTTCGATAAAATTGGGTGCGATTTCATGGGAACATTTCCAATCAAAGAACACAATAAAGATTACATCTGCCTCTATACATGTCTCACAACCACAGCCATACACCTCGGAGTAGTTGAAGACATGTCTGCAGGAGCTTTCCTCAACTCTTTCAAGCGGTTCATATCAAGACGCGGAGTCCCGTCGTTGGTCCGCACAGACTGTGGCTCCAATTTTAAGCTTGGGCAAAAAGTCACAGAAACCCTGCTAAGACCTCATCTCGATGATGATACTTGCGGGGAAAGCTGTGTCATGTCCTACTGCGTTGAAAAGAGAATTCAATGGATTTTCAATCCACCCTGAGCGCCGTGGATGGGCGGAGCATGGGAACGTCTAGTGGGTACGGTCAAGCATGCATTCAACAAAGCAGTGGGGAGAAAGAAACTGACGTACCCAGAATTTTCCACGATTTCCGCAGAAATAGAGGCGCTAGTCAACACGCGACCTCTGGTTGCTTGCTCTTCTGACGTCGAACAAATTCCCTTACGACCCATCGATTTAAAATCTCTCAGGTACGCGTTACTCCTCTGGATCAAGAAGAACTGCAAGATCTCTCGCTCGACCCACAATTAATGCAGTCGGTTACACAAGTGAAGCAGGCACTGGAAAACAGCGAGGGAATAGCAGAAAAATTCTGGGAAAGGTGGCACTCCGAATATCTCACAGCCTTGCCAGAAATGCAGACAATTCAACGAAAACATAGACATCAGAAGCTAAGAGAACCAAGAATAAACGAGATAGTGCTCGTAGAGCAGGAAAATCTACCTCGCGGTAGCTGGTGTTGCGGCAAAATAGTCAAAGTGATAAGAAGCGCCGATAACATGGTGCGATCGGTGAAAATCCTAATGCCTAATAACCATGTCTGGCTCAGGCCTTTGCGCAAAATCTATCCTCTAGAGATTTCATCGCTCGAAGACGACATCACAGCTGAAGATCCAACTCCTCAACAGGAAGAGCAGAATTCGACGCATGAAGCCCTTCCCCCAAGGTCACAACGACTCGCAAAACTGAAAGCTATTCAAGGAATCAGAGACAGCTCGGAAAATACTAGCATACATTTGAAACGAGCGGTTTCACCGGTGAATGCAAGTGTAGCACTCCTAGCGACAATTGTACTGCTATCAGCGTCATCTCAGGCAGCAGCTTCTCCAAAAATTTGGTGCAGAAAAGATTCATTGCAGGTGTTTCCACCACAAGGCAATTTCACTCTTTGCATTGATACTACATGCAGGTTCCTCTCGTCAACATATAGGAAGTTGGCTTCCAATTTCGCACCCACGAGCCAAAATAACACAGTAAATGCCACAATACATTACCTAGAGCAGTCAACCTATAAGATGGCTAAAGTTATTTGCGCCGTCGGTGTGCGACGTTTCTACAACATTGCTGTCAAGAAATCTTTTGGGGAATCCCCACTGTTGGCCTGTCGGAGCCCTAATATCCATCTCGATAATAGCGTGCTGTTTTATCTCTACCTGCATGCTGCTAATATGGGCTATACGAAAAAATGGCACATACGCAGGACAGCGCAGTGGCGCCGTCTCGCATGTCGGAAACAATAAGCCTTAGCTCCCCGCCTCGTGCGATCGGCGGAGATGATAACACTCGTATGACAGGTAAACAACGTCACAACAGTGAATCATCCATCGACTTGAAAACGTTTCGACCGATGTCTGTCGGGCACGCTGTGGTGAACTTAGCGGTACTTCTGTCCGTGATGACGTGTCATCGCGTGAGCACATGTCAGTTAGGATACTCCCGACACCACGCCGAAATGATATGTACGTCACAGCACAATTGCTCTTTCCGTTTCAGCAGAGAAATTCTCTTCAACGACCTAACAAACATGCTCTGCGTCAACGTATTGCACGCTAACTCTTCGTTAGGTGCGTTTATACTTTGCGGCAGCGTAGCGTAGCGTAGCGCAGCGTAGCGTAGCGGTTTCCAGCGTACGCCAGCGGCACAATGCGAAGAGAGGAATGCAATCGATCTAGCTTCACCAGCGTCACCAGCGGCACGCTGGCGTACGCTAGCGGCACGCTATCGTACGCCAGCGTTTTCTCCAGGGTTTCACAGCTTTTTGCCAGCGTTTTGTGCAGCGGCAGGGGAGTAGAGACTATGGAGAGCGGAGTGGTACAAAACACATCGATTGCCGTCTCTCACTCGCCCTTAGTCTCTACAATGCACATCGCGTTCTGCGTCTTCGACGGGCACAATAGTCTCTTACAATAACATCGCTTCTGCGTCTTCGACGGGCACATAGTCTCTTCAATGCACATCGCTTCTGCGTCTTCGACGGGCACATAGTCTCTACTTCCTGCCGCTGCAACGCTAGCAAAAACCTGGTGCCGCTGGGAGAAAACGCTCGAGGAAACGCTGTGGTGAAGCTAGATCGATAGCTATGCTTCCCGTGCCCTCGCTCACGCCAGCGTGCTGCTGGTGACACGCTGTGAAGCTAGATCGATATGCATCCTCTCTTCGGCACTTGCGCTGGCGTACGCTGGAAGCGCCTACGCTACGCTGCCGCAAGTATAACACGCAGCCTTAGGTACCATACAAGTAGAAAAGATTCCCGACAGAGCTGCACTGTTCGAAGCGCACGTTGTTTTACACACGAGACACCAAACTTGAAGTCTTTAGCGTGAAGACATGCGCCAAGATGGGTCATGCGTAAACAGCACATGTTCGCAAATCGCGCATAACAGTAAGGTCGCTGAAATATTAAATGCCTCCGACTTTCCAGGGTATTCCGGATGCGAACTCTCATGCGCCGGTCTGATATGCGGATGCTTTTACGTTCCCTGCATGCTCCTTCTTCAGAATCGCTCAATATATCCGCTGAACATGGTCGTTTATGAAGTGGCCAAATGTCTGGAGTGGAAACACTTTTAAGACTACAGGTCAACAATCACTACCCAGCAGAAGACACTACTCTGATCCTTAGGCCTTATAGCACTCAAAGAGGGGAGGTGTAGCGTTTCGTGTCATCTCTGTAAGTAAGCCGACTTGTCCGTTGCTAACAAGGCAAATTCGCAACCGCACAACATGAAAGCACCTCTATACCTGAGCAGGTCAAGTAACCCGTCACCATGCGCAACTCGTGAAGAAGCCGCCCAAAATTTTAGCCTTTGCAGAAACCAAATATATGTGATTGTGACACGGAAGTGAGTCCTGCAGCGGTGCAACTGCCTCAAACGTCCATCGCTCAGATAAGATCAGACATTTCCAACATCTTCTCCGTTTCATCTCCCTTCGTTAAACTCATTCATAAAAATAAAAACAGTAGCTCTTTCTAAACGAGAAGAGATGACTGTTTCCATAGAAGAGAATTTCATGAGTGAAAGCAACTGAGTATGTGGTACAGCAGGACTAGCACTGTCTCTCTGCACATTTGACGGGATGCTACAACTGCCAGGAAGGCGTTTTCCTAATGACCTCATGTCGCTCAGCTATTCCGACATGGATTTAACTCTCAATGCTACACCCATGTGTTTTCGAATCGAGTGTGACCCAACCACACAGACCTCAACCATTTCGCTTGACTTCCAGCAAGCAATGGTCACCCAAGAATGCAGAACCAATGCGTGATCGCGAAATCACCTTGCACTACCAAGGCATCTCGAGTACCTGCCATATAACGATGCTTCTCAGATCTTTGATTCTTAGTCCAGCTTGTGGAAAAAATCATCTATCGGGTACAAAAACTGGACGTTTCCGGATTCTAAGCCCGCTATTCCTGACGATCAAGAACCACTGGAAGGCAGCTCTCACACTAACTAGCACCGTTTTCTTGTTTTTGCACTGTCACCGATTTTATGGGACCCGCAGGCCTTGTAACTGTAGGAAAAAACACAGGTCAGTGTATTCTGCCTCCTTTTAAACTAACGAGTGGGGGGCAAAAAAAAGTCATTTTGCCTCCATGACTTTCAAGGCGCTATAAGTTACACTTCATCAAATTTTAATTTTTATCGGTACAATTTTACTACCATATTAAAGAGCACATTAAATACTATAACTATACTCCGCCGCAGCCTTCTGAGGAGCGCCATCGAGCAGATTCGGGCGCCCGCGAAAGTGAGTGGGTACGGATTGAGCGAGATCGTTGATTTCTCCGCCACCGTAGACCACCCTATTGAACTCCGCCCGAACGGGTAATTGAGGGATACAGGTCAGGTGACCTACTTAGATATTCTACCTTCTTTAGGTTATTCAACTCCCTTCCATTTCCAAGTAGGCGGGGTTTTTTCAAAACCCTTTGATTCCATGTGGTGGCACCCAAACCTGTAGCAGCACAAGGTCTCCAAGAAGGTACGGCGACCACATGTAGGGAGGATATTCTTCTCGAGTTACTTGATGTAACCGCCAGCGCTCACCTTCAGTCGCGGTCTACAGAGAAAATATGGTCTCCCCTTTCCAGGTACCGCCGTTCCATACCATTAAACTCGCGCCTCGGTGAATACGGTGAAGATGATGTTCCTAGACCGTAGCGACGGTGCCGTAAGCTGACTCCATGTGGCGAGGTCTTGCAGGTCAAGAGTACTGACCTCCAGGTAGCTATCTGTGGATGACTTCATTCAAGAAGTTTCGCAGCTGTTTGGAGGCGACGTGAATTCCAAAGGTGTTCTCAGCCAGGCCCGCGACTGGAGATGACTTCATATTTTGGCGTACATGAAGGCGATTGAGGCAGCCGGCTCCAGCTCTATAGAGGAAGATCTTGCGGTATCTTCCACTCTGGTAGCTCATATTCCACTTCCCCTGTCGTGGGCTGCGAAACTTCGTTGATATGTGTCGGCCGAAATGACTTTTTTTTTTGGCCCCCCCCTGTAGTTGTTTTAGTAGGTTCGAAGTTTTGTGAGAATTACGGCACAGTGCTTGCTTCGTTGTGCAACAAAGAGGTGACCACTAGTCACCGCGGACATAGTCAGAACCAAACGTAGATGAATTCATTATCTAACTCCCCCCCCCATAACTTAGTATGAGAAATATTCTAGATTGTTTTTTTGATAGCCTCCCTTCCAACACTAACCCGCGCGCTGGCGCGGTAGGCTCATCTGTCACATAGTCTTCCCGATCATGGACGAAGTAGACGTCGCGTTACACATCGAACCACTCACTGAAGCCGTCAAGGAATTGAAGGAGCAACTCAATGCATTCGCCATCACTTTCTCTTCCAAGATCCATGCACTCACCGATATGCTGACTCGCCAAGCCGAGGCACTCAACCTACTATTGGAAAGGACGCAGCCTCGTTCCAACTGCATATTCTGCGCGCTACAGGGCAACAAAGGCTGCCATCCTACTGGCAGATGTTGCAGCTATCCTGACGCGGTATCGCGGTATCGCGAGCGGTACAAGCGAACAGCCTCGGTCTCTGCAATCGCTGCCTCCAGCCACGGCACAATGAGGACTGTGGTATTATCTGCACTTTTTGCGGAAGAGAACACAATGTTTTGCTGTGTCCTAACAAGCTGTCTCAGGCGACAGCTTCGCTAAAAAGAAGGGAAGTTTTAAGCACGATTATCGCACCCCTCGGAGGATGCACTGTTGTGTGAGTCACCACCAGCGCATTTTCCGTGTCGTCAGTGTATTCGCATCTGTTGCTTTATTGGTTCGCCTCATTCTCTTCTACTGATGTCAACGACTGTTCGCCTCAACTTGCCGATTGTACTACTTTATCGTCACTACTGTCGAGCCACCCATTCTCCGCTACTCTGTCGTCCTCTGTTTTCTGTCGTCGCTGGTATGGTATTCATCCTGGTTTGTTACTCCTGTCGGAGCACTGCCGTTACGACGAAGATCCTCCGTGAGACGACATGGTTGTTATCCTCTATTTCGATGGAAACGATCAACTCGAAGATTTCTCTGGCACCGGACCTGCGTTAGTTCGATCGTTATTGCGCACATATTTAGACGTTAACAATTTATCTAGCTTTATGGTCGATTTCTTTGTGAGGGGTTTCTTGGTTGCCTATTTGTAATTCATGCAGTGTAGTTCTTCGTTTCTCGTTTCCGCCCGCCGGAGTGTCGTGGCATACCACGACTTCTGATATACTCTGGGCAGGCTGTATTCTCTATAGATATGTTCTATGTCGACAATGTATAAGTGTTGCAGGAAAGAGATTGATTCCCATTAGCATTCCTCCGCGTGTTGTATTGTTTATTCTCGCATCACGTCTATATAAGGTGTCTTTGTCACAATGATAGTTGGAGAGATAAATTCTACCACCGGACTACTGTATCACAGACCACGCTCGTAGCAAGTGGTGCCACTCGCCACTACACTACCTCCGCTTAACCAAAATTTTAATTTTTATAGTGTTTTAACATTATACCAGTCGGACCACCCGGCTGCCGCCGGCTGCTCCTCCTTCTGTTTCACGGCTCGGCTTCGCCGGGCCGATCTGGCTTCGCCAGGCACTCTTCCCTTGGGCGGGGTAGGATGCGCTAAATGTGCTAAATGATGACAGCAATTTTTTTACTAAAATGCAGGAAAATGTGTTGAAAATAGCCCAAAGTCAGTCATTAGCTACTAGCATCTGGTCCCCCTTGCATACTACAGACTTTCATCGCTGAGAAGGCTGCACCATATCATTAAGGACCGTAGTTGCGACAACAGAATGGGCAAGTTGAATTAGTCCGGATGAGCTCTTAACAACCGAAAGAGGCATAACTGCAGAGTCATGGGTGGCACTGATAATGAGAACTACACATTGCTTGTACATGTGTGTGTGTCGCACGGTCAGCTCGAATGTTACCACAGAGATGACGTCCCTACTCCCAAATGGTGGGTTCCCTCCTTATTTCGATTCAATTGCGACCCCCACCACCTAACACAACATTGCACATCACATAGCACGCATCCTTGCGAAAGTTTTTTGACTGCATGTATTTATCGTTTTTGCGGTCTCAGCCGCACGATATACCCCCACCACCTCTCTTCCCCCCCCGCGCTCGACATAATTTCAGAATCTAGTAGCAAATGCTCCAACGGACGACAACGATTTCGTAACATCGAAGGAAAGAATACACACTGAGCCTCTAATACTCGGCATTAACGCTGTAAGAATGACAAATGTAGCGCAGTTGGTACCTGAACCACTCTTATCGAATATGGTTACCTGCCACCTGTCATCGATGTCCTTATCACTAAATCCTCATAACTTGGTAGTGTAAAAGCTGCGCGGCCTTGAACAGCGACGACGACTGAACGTCTCTCATCGACTTATATCAGCAGTTATCGCTTCTAGTCACTCCGTTGATGTTCCTATTTCACTCCCTATATCACTTGCTGAAATGAACGCGTCGCTGATGCTATTACCGCGTTATGGATATGGTGGTCTTCCCCTTCTGAAGCCCTTTATCGAATCTTATCAGCAGCTCACAATTTTTGTGACCCAAAAACAATGTTCGTGGCCCGTACCCTATATCATATCTTAGAATCGAGAGCTAGCTGATCACCCCCGTTATGAATATGGTAACCTCTCCCTTCTAATGCCTTTTATCGGATCCTACTAACTAGTATCACTCCCTGTCACCAACCAGTAGTGTTCCCGTCACACTCCTTACATCTCTTCTTGGAACGAATGTGTCACTGCTACTAGGGACTGGCGCTATGAATTTCTTGACAAACAGACGGACGCGCACACACACAGACATACTGAGCGAATCATATATAATAGGATACTTCCCAGCCTTTGAAGGAGAGAGAAGTTGAGCCGTATAGACGCCTCTCCCAGAACGGGAGCGTGCAGATTCGGCCATTTTCAGCGACTTGATGCTTGACGCTACACAGTACTCTTTGAAGCCTCACTCTCTCATGTCTTAATCGGGACTTTCTAGCGTGATCTTTGCTGAAACTTTGTCAGGGAAAATCTGCTTGAATGCCGAGCACCCTTCTGCTGAGAAAACGGGTTGAAACACTCCAGCGGTTCCATGATTCGGAAAATGGTCTGTCGGCGCCAATCCTTTTCAGTGTTTCGCAAGTAGAGAGGGAATTATTTTAGCTACGGTTGACCCTAGCAAGAATAATTCCCCCCTACTTGCGAAACACGAAAAGCAGAATACACTGTTTTGACATCAAACTTAAATCTTAGAGGAGCCAGATGACCTTGCTATACAAGTTTGCATCGATTTTGGCAAGAGAAACGCAGACACCATTTTGACGCCATGTAGCTTATTTTAGTTTTTGGGGTACCGGCTGTGGTGCTGGTTGAATACTTTTTAGAACCTTAATAATTGGAGTCCGTTGATTCAGTCATTGAAGAGCTTGAACTGTCCCTAGAAATGCGGTGGAAAGCAGTTCCACCGCAACGGTTCGAAGTGAACCTTTCGATGCCGAGCAACAGAGGCGGACGTTGTCAAGTGGGTCTAAGATTCAAATTGTTGCGTTACAGTGTATTGGTCATCACTCAGGCCAAATACATGAATACACCATGTTCGCTTTGGACTCACGACATTCAACCCGCGATTTCGAGCTTTCGAACCAAAATCACGAATCTTCGAATCACTTCCGCAACATTTCAATCGAATTCAAGTCTTACTGTTAGTCACCTATGCCTCACTGTACACTTCTGCAAGCCCTACACCTACATCCTACCCACATTTCAGCGTGGTGATGATTTTTCGAATCTTATTTTATGGCTCCAGCTTTTGACTTTTGCTATATTGCATTGCACATACACACTAGCTAAAACACACACTGCACATCAGCACATGAGCAACTCCGCCCAATTTTTGAAGAATTAGTCGCTGGCTTCATACCCTTTTTTAACTCATTACTTTTACTGCCACTCCTCACACGACGAAGGCACTAGTCGACGCGCATATATGCACTGGCACATTAGTCTCCATCCCCTCTCCACGCTCACTTCTGCAGAAATTTGATTTTTTTTCAAAGTTTTTGCATTTTTGGACTGCTACGTGAGGCTCGCTCACTATGAGAAGCTCCGCCAACTCCGTAAAAGCCCGATCACTTTTGAAGAATGTTGCAGTTTGACAGGATAGAGCCTTAGCTTGCATGCTCGCGTGAGGGTCCCGCTTATCACTCGGAAAAAAATCACGCAAAGTTGTACGCCAACTTGCCCCATTTTCCGAAAGTGATCGGGCTTTGACGTCCAGAAATGCACAAATTTTCAAAAAAAAAACTTTGCAAAAAAGCGCATAAGTGGGCGTGGCTAAGAACGGTGACCTCCACTCTTAGCCGCGGTGCCTAGTGCATAAGTGCGCGTCTACGAGTGCCTTGGTTTTATGGCGAAGGGGAGTACAACTAACGACGTTGAAGAAATTAATGAAGTGTTAAGTGAGGCATAGTTAACCAAGTCTTGGGTTTGGTTCGAAAAGGTCGTTAACTTCATGCGAAAAGTCGTGAATTTGGTCTAAAACTCGTGAATTTGCCTTGTAACAAGTGATTTCTGTTTAACAGGTCGTGAATTCAAAGTGAAAATGGTATATATGCGCATGCAAATGCACCCCTCATCATTGCGGACAGGTGGGGCGTGTCAGTGCGGCTCCGTCTTCTGCGGTGATGAAGTCGTTCTGCACCAGTTGTTGAAGAGGGCAAGTGACATTACTGTATTCCTTCGTATTACTCGTTTCTTACCACTTTTTGTCGCATACGCGTTTCAACAAAAAAGGCTGACAACGGCTTCAACAGTGTGCGCACTCCTACTGGCGGACACGCCCCACCGGTCCGCAATGATGAGGACTATACGTCACATATCTGCTCATGTCCAAAAAATCAAGCGAATTAGATCTTCAAAAAGCCAGTTGTTCAAATAAAGAATATTTATTGAATTAAGCAATTAAGAGGTATCAAGATATTTACATTAGGCGAAGCAAGTTTTAATTTGGACTGCAAGTGTCGCGTTACAAAAAGGTACTCGAGAAATTTTCAATCTACGGCTGAGACAGAACCCGGTTGTGCGAATCCTCTTCTTACCATATTGAACACCGTTTATTTGGATTCATTTTAGACACTGGAGGACATACGAATGCTTCGGCAAAGGCAGCAAAATTCACAACAACTTCGTTGACTCTGAAATAATATCCATGACCAGAATAGGAACTGAATGCAAATTACATACTGCATATGGTTCGCAGACTACTGGCACTTGTATTAGGTTGTGTGCAAATAAACTGAATTCTCAAAAGGACTGAACTTTAAAAACTTATAACCCGGCTCAAACAAAAGTCTATTGGGCAAAAAATACTCTAAAAGCGATACGTTCTCTCAATGTTATGCTTGATCATAGATATTTTTGGCGTAGAAGCCTAGACTTCTGGAGTCAGTACAGTTGTTGAAGGCAGTTTCGCTTCAATTTACTTTCTGAGCACTGTGTCTTTGTTGACGTTGTTAGGGTGTCCAACCAGTCTTTTCTTCGAAAACCCGTGTAAGCCTCCATATTGAGGTGAGTTGACATATTGAGGTGGCTCAAATCCTCCTGGTGGCAATGAGGTTTCGAGCCGAGCGGAAGTGGTACTCGTGTTCAAAAGGTCAAACCAACTTAGAGAACGACCGCTAAGCCAAGTCTGTCGAAACTTGATCGAAAGTTGGCTTGGTTCCGGATGTCTGAGGCAGTAAAGGATTGACAGTGCCTATAGTTTTTTCACAGGCGCTATTCGGCGTTAGCATCCACCTGCATCCAAAGTAGCAAGTGTTCTGGATTCGAGCTCGAATGGGGGGGGGATCACAAATGAGACACTGATTTTGTCTTTGCAGAGAGCTACATGGCATGAGTGCCATGCAGCGCTCTGAAAAGGCTGTAGCTTGGAGGAGGAATGATTCCCTCCCCCTAAGGCAAGCTCAGCCTCAGCATCGGATTGATAACCCTTGTGCCCTACGCTAACGTTTCTGCTAAAAATGTCATGTCATTGATAAGGGCAGCGAAAAACCTTATATCCAATTTAGTTGTTCACTTGGGCCGACCAAGATTGTTAACATTTATTAGTCCAACGTTTCGGCTTGTTCGCCTACGTCAGAGCCTGAAAGAGTCAAAAACAGACCCCTGTACTGATGCAACTAGTGAGACCTGCCCCTCTACCCTTCGACCTCAAGAGGGTAGAGGGGCAGGTCTCAGAGTCGACCTCAGGGAGGTCCATCTCGCGTCACCGCGATCAAGGTAAGCCAAGTTATCTTTAGCGACCGATACTGTTGGGTGGTTTACCGCTATCTCGAAATGACTTCAGTTTCAGTTAAGGCGTTTGAGAGAACAAGTCACATCTGTTTTTGACTCTTTCAGGCTCTGGCGAAGGCGAACAGGCCGGAACGTTGGCCTGATAAATGATAACAATCTTGATCGGCTCAAGTGAGCAACTAAATTGACATCACAGCCATGCCGAGATTACAGTCGGTTCTGGTCGATCCTAGTATCCAAGTTCCCATCAATTTGGGTGGAAGAGGTAATAGTAACAATTGGCGACCATTGGCGCCAGTTGGCGCTGGGACCTGTAGTGAAAGTCATATTAGTGACCACACCAACAAAAAAACCCCTAGTATGTAATTTTTTTGCTGAAGTTCGGTGAAGGAAGGTAGTTGTGAGTTGGTGCGGCACCATTCTGGCGCCTCGATTTTGATGAAATAAGTGGTGGCGCCGAATTGGCGCCTAATGGTGGCAAATGGAATCAAACACCACCAGCGCCAGAAACGGACGTCCCATTCGTGATCGGGTAATCATTCATTGAGTAACCCCTAGCGGCAGTTTTTCAGCAGAAATTTTTCGAGAGGTTTTCGGCTCAGTGCTGCTAGTTGAATCGTACCTGGGATCTGAAGATCTCGTTGGTCCAATTAGGTTGTCGCATAAGTTCTTATACGCGTGTTTGATCCTCTCCTATCTCGTTCGCATGGATGTTGGTATTACGTCATCATGTGTGCGTGACGTGTACATTATACTCTTTTCATTGCAGTACTATCACTCAACCGAGCTTGCATTTGCAGTACACAATGTCGCACATTACCACTGTGACAGAATGTACCGGCGCCCCTGCCTGGTTTTGCTTAACGATTCACAAAAGAAGTTCCACTTTCTCAACTCGATGATCACTGGAGATGAGAAGTGGGTCCTCTACGATAATCCTGTGAGGAAGTGGCAGTGGGTCGACAAAAGGAGAACAGCCACAAGCCACCTCAAAGGCCGACCTTCACACCAAAGTGGTTCCCCTGTTCTGTGGGTGTCCAGAAGAGGCACTGGAGTTCTGCGAGCTTGCTGGAGAAGGGACAGACGATTGATGCTTCCACATACGTGACCAGCTGCAAAAACTGAAGATCACGTCGTGGAAGGGATGTGGAAATCCTTCCACCATGACAACGCCGACCTCACACCGCGAGAAGGCAACCAGGCCGAGCTGGAGAAGTACGGATGGCGATGGTCGCAACCCTCCTACCGCCTGACCTCGCTTCTTCTGACTACTGGCTGTTCAGCCACCTGCACGCGCTCTCTGGACGGAAAAGAGTTCGAGAATGGATCAGGTCAGAAAGGCACTCGACGACTTCTTCAGTCCCAGCCCCCGTCGTTCTGGAAGGAAGGGATCGACAAGCTGCCTGAGCGCTGGCGTCGAGTAGTGGATGGTGATGAATCAAAGCTTATTTGCATGAGATATTACAAAAAGTGATAAAATTCGGAACACCTAATAATTGCATAATTAATAAAGGTATGAAAACTTGCACCACTGAGAAAAGTTCCTGAGGAACTCGAACTACTTCTAAAAACTTCACAAAAGCCCGTCCGCCACATATGGTGGACGTGATCCGAAGTGGACATTTCGGTGTCCACCACCAGTGGCGGACATTGTCACGAACTAATGCCGTTCTTCTCTTAGAGAGTATTGTAACCTGTCCAAGTGCGACTGTCGATAAATCTTGGCATATTCCTCAGTACAGTCAGCAATTGAATTAAGCTCGACGACAAGATTGTTAAAAATTCTTTATACGGCTGACGTTTCGGCGTCGTCGCCGTCTTCAAGAGCCGAAATAAAGACTTCTCAACAATCTTGGTGTTGAGCTTAATCAGTCTGCTGACAGTATTAAAAACGTTCAGCATGAAATAAAGTTCGAATAAAATAAACGAAGTTCGAATTCATTCAGAATTGAAAGGCGAGTTTTTTTTTGTCGAAGCACGTGGAATCGAGATTGAAGACTACAGCTGAAAAACTCCGAAATCGTAGACACAGTTTAGACGTTGATTGAATAATCGACACCGAATGATGAGCCAAATATTAATGTACTCAAAGGACTTTTTTAAAGAACCTAATATAGGTTGTCCGGAAAGTTTTGAAAAAATCCACACTTTTAATTTGAAGAAGTGCAGCAAGCGAATGCCCCAACAGCAAGTCATATATCAAGTGCTACGAGAGAGGCAAATGTTGATACTAATGCTAGTTATTATTATTTCTCATTGTTGGAATGGTTTGACATAACCTGAAAAATGTACGAGCGCACACTACTCCCAACGCTATTTTATCTTCACAGTTCTTGCTCCTCTATCGTTCAATCGGGAATGAGGAACCGCCTCCTATGCTGGATGAAATGCGCCTCGAAATTATCTATACTAGGAAATAAATGGGTTTCTTCCATGGAAGCTCAGCTTAGATGTTGCATACGCCCCTCATTCTCAGTACTCGCTTAATTCTGGCTCCCACGGAAGCTGATCCGCCCAAAAGATAAGGGAAATAGGATGGACAATATTCATTATAACCATGTACTACTATCTGTTATTGTTGTTGATAATTGTTAGATGAGCTGGTTGAAATTTCTCAAAACTTTCCGGACACCCTAATACATTCGAAACAAAAATCATTATGAAGAAGAGAACCACAAATGCTTTCACTTAGCAAGACACATACCGCTATCCTTCCCAGCCCAGAAAACTGTTAGTGCCAAGAAAGACCCAAAGCATACAGGAACGATTACATTCGATGTAGTTGCCTAAATCACCTGTATATGGCAGACGCATGATCATTTGTTAGTTGTTCATACAAGGTGAACTCTGCTATTTTGCTGCACCAGTTCTGGAAAACAATAGCTCTTCAAGAAAATTGCCTCTCTTCCCTGAACGAGCACTTAGCAGAAAAACGAAACATGCAAAGCGTAGAATTGGTCAGTGGTTGTCGAACAAAAAACGCAAATGTAAACGCTTCGCACTCTCAGCAGTGCACGTGCAAAACGTCCAAAAGCGAATAGTGGGTAGAAGGCCAGCATGAAAAGCGAAATTCGTCATTACATTGCCATACAAAGCTTGTACGAGAGGAACGTTGTAGGGCTTGCGAGTGCGTGGTCGAGGGTTTGGATCCTTGATGCGTGTGCTCTTCTGCAATTTTTTTTCAAAAGAGGTTCCTGGGAACTAGTGATATTGCATAACTCTTGTGCTTGATAATGTCGTGATGTAATGTTTCTGCACTGATGGAGCCTTGCGAACGATTTAATGGAGATCAATTCTGGCTGGAAAGATTGTCATACGAGCCGAAAAATTCCAGCAGGTGCCAAAGCACCACTTCGGGATAGAACATCCTTCAGCACTATGTGAGCGATGAACGAAGGTTTTGCCCATCGCGACCTCCAGCATGATTGCCACATCAACGCCGGTTCATATGAAAGCATTTTCTCCACTACACTCATCTTCGCGCACAACTTTAAGCAGCTTCGGATTCGATTCCCAGTAATGTCATTCGGAGAATAAACTCATTTTTCAGGGCAAAATCATTCGTTGGAATGCACTTTTGTTGTGTATGCTCTTCAAATCAAAGAAAGAAGTCAAGAGCCAGAAAATGTCCTCCATGAAATCGTTCGCAATGGCTCGAAATGCAAAAGAGCACACTCATCAAGGACCCAAACCTTTGGCCGCGATTTCGTGAGCCCTACAGCGTACCCACTCGGCCATGCTGCCACGATCTCAGCAGCCTTACGCCGCCAGTTCGTAATGGATGCGAATATTCTCTCCATAAAAAGCTCCGTAACTTTTTTCTGCGATGTCCGCAGCAGATAACGAAAACGGTTTCGTAATCTCCGTCCGAAGTCCTTTCAGCCGGAATACATTTCATGTCAAATGGCCACTTCGACCTACCATCCTTCCATTGTAAGTGACAGATACCGATAAGAGCTGATAAACAGCCTTCGACGGGAAGTGGGAGGCCACCAGCTCCACGTCGCGCTTCACAGGAACAAAGTGACCTCATCGGCCATGTCATGCAGAAGTTGAAAAAGGAGCATTGTTGGCCGGGAAGGAAACGTAAGATTTTAATTCCTCACGTCTAACGTAGCGTAGTGTTTGAGATCCTTTTTTCCTACTCTATATAATCCGCTAAGTATGTCTGTCCGTGCTTGTGTGTATGTCTGTGTGTGCGTCTGTCTGTGTGTCACGAAATTCATAGCGCCTGTCCCAGTAGCAGTGAGACAATGATTTCAAGAAGTGATGTACGGGGTGTGACGGGAACACTATTGGTAGGTGACAGGAAGTTATATCAGTTGATAAGATTCGATAAGGGGCTGTAGAAGGAGAAGGTCACTATAATCATAACGCAAGTGACAGCATCAGCCTACTCTCGATCTCAAGATCATGATATAGAGGATAGTGCCAAGAACATCATTAGTGGCGGTCACAAAAAACTGTAAGCTGCTGATTGATTCGATAAGGGGCGTTAGAAGGAAAAGGTTACCACATTCACAGCGCAGGTCACAGCAGCAGTCAGCTCTTGATTTCGAGATATGATATAGGAATGAGGGCCAAAATCATTATTGGTGGGTAACAAGAGTTGTGAGCTGCTGTTTAGATTCGATAAGGGGCGTTAGAATAGTGAGGACATCGTATTCATAGCGCAGGTCACAGTATCAGCGAGGAGTGCGTTTCAGCAAGTGATATAGAGAGTGAGTTGGGAACATCAACCGTGGGTGACTCAGAAGCGATAATTACTAATAGGGGCTGATAATGAGGTTGCAGTCGTCGTCGCTGTTTCAAGGCGGTTCACGCTCTCAAATCATAGAGATTTAGTGGTGAGGACATTGATGCACGGGTGACAGGTAATCCTATTCAATCCGATAAAAATTGATACGATACCATCTGCGGTAACCTCTCACCTCTTTAATGAAGAAGTCATTCGAGGCTCACATTTGTGAAACTTTCCTCTTGGCCAACACTTTCCTGATAACACTAGAAAATGAACTCATCCCACATCACACATATACTCCTCTCCTATATAATGTCGATGTCGACGGGGGCGGGGGACACAATAACTGTGCCGTATTATCCCACGGGCGTACAGAATGCACATAGTGCATATAAAACAAAAATCAATACGAGCTCCACTTTCCAGGAAAAAAAATAATATCGAAATAAATTTGTCTTACCCCATCCAAATACGACCCCCCCTCCTCAGAGCAAAAGCACCTCATTGTGTTTCACAACAAGGATGCTGTAACCCTGTCTGTGTGTTGTTTGGCCGTTATGGCGCGACGACCGCAAGTATAAGCGTTTACTATGAACCAGGATCAGCAGGGTTGTTCTATCTGTTACGATTTTTACCAATTACAGAGCTGTATGAGCAACGCAGTGATTGAAAGAGTCCAGTTCCCCAATATGAAGCGCGCCTGGCGAAACCAGGCCAGCTCGGCCGAAGCCGAGCCAGAGGGGTATGCAGATATTGTTGGGCGGGTATATGGTAAGTTTACTGTAGAATAGGGCGGAGCCTTTCTCGCCCTTTTTAATTATCGCCTGGGGTGTGACCTCATTTAAGTTGGCATGAGGCGATCTGCTGACCTCAGCGGCTCTAATGCGAATACAATATCGAGTTGAACGATTAAATGAAACTTTATTACGTCTTAATATATTTATAATTATCGTTATTTGTTAACAATTAACATTATATTTAGGCACTCTTACCCTTTATTGCCCCAGTCATCCGAAATCAGGCCACTCCTGACCGACTTTTTTTCTCTGTGGGGCAGAATTTACGTGAAAACTTGGCTCCGGGGGTAGTTCGACCGCTGAACACGAATATTTGCATCCGCTTGACTCGAAATCTCCTGGCGCCTGCCGCCACGGGCGCCGGCGCCCAAATACTCGAAATAACAAATCGCTGAAAACTTGCTCCCAGGGTAGTTTGACCCCCTGAACACTAATATCACTTCCGCTCAACCCGAAACCTCCCGCACCACGGGCACCGGCGCCAAAATACCCCAAATCATTGGCGCCTGTGCGCGGACGCAGGAGTTTTGATCTGAGCGAATGTGATATTCGTATTCTAGAGGTCAAAACTAACCCCAGGAGACACATTTGAGCAAAATCTGCCCACGGAGAAAAAAGTCGAGTCAGGAGGTGGCCTGATTTCGGATGACTGGGACAGTAAAGGGTAAATAGTGCCTCATTATTATTACTACCAGCCGGCTTTGCCGGCTTGATGCCTGCACCCTTCTTTCTGAGTTAAAGAATGGATTTGCTGAGCCGGGCTCCGTTGCATTATCCTTCTCCTCACGGCTTTCTTTTATACAGATAGTCAATAATCTTTGACCAATATGTTTATACGAGTGCACTACATGATTCTTTTATATTAGTGAGATTGTGAACAATCACACATTGCCTCAAATGATACTAAACATGGATCTATTCGACTCTGCTTGCGTTTGATCCTTCCTCTATTCTTATCGCTTTGATTGGCGCTTTATTATCACAGTCGTGATGATTTCTACTAAACGCACTCCATGCTTTCCCCCCCCCCTTACCCGTCACTAATCCCACCCACCCACATTATATCCTCCCCACTCCCCATCGCGGCCGCTGCACGTGCTCACGTCCACCTGCCACGCGAGCAGCTCGTGCAATGGTTTGGAGTGCACTACATGGTTCTCTTATATAGTGCAGCGGTTATATCACAATCAAAACATTGGATTGATACATCTGCCACCAACTGGTTTCGCCACCGGCTAGCGTCGTACACTCTCCTACACTGACGTGTTTGAACCCGTGAAGCATTTTGCGACGGACAGACATACATACATACATACCGACAAACACGACACACAGAAATTAGTGTATATTAGAATGTAAGGATAATTATTATTATTGTTATTATTATTATTAAACTTAAACAATGCACATTGGCATCACAAGAATGCTGAGTTGTGGCAAAAAGTCGTGCCCAGGCGGGAGTCGAACCCGCATCTCACACTTCCGGGCGAGTGCGCTGTCCGTTACGCCACCAGGGCCCGCTTTTACCCTCTCAGCTTTAATGGCTTTTATTGCCGTGCTGATAGGGTAAAAGCGTACGTGTGAGTGCTGATAGGCTACGGCATAAAAGCCGTTTAAGCTGAGAGGGTAAAAGCGGCCCTGGTGGCGTAACGGATAGCGCACTCGCCCCGGAAAGGTGAGGTGCGGGTTCGACTCACGCCTGGGGCACGACTTTTGCCCACAACTCAGCATTCTTGAGATATCATAACAAAAATGCACATTGGATTGTTGGCGCTGAATATGGGAGAGAAGGGGACATGCGGGAGGAAGTGCTGGATGTAGGCGCGAATAGCAGCGGGGAACAGTGGAGAGAAGGTCTGGATTGTTGGCGCTGGAATAGGGGAGAGAGGTGGGGAGATGGGGAACAAGCTAAGGAATGTTGGCAGTGAATAGGGGAGAGAGGTGGAGGAGCTGGGACGGGGTTGCAGTGTAGTAAACGACCCTGGAAGATTCGTAACCTGAAAACATGGGGCGGTGGGGGGAGTGCTCTGGATTGAGGTGGAGAGTGCAGGTGTATGTGTTTGCATGAGTTGATGAAAAAACCGTTTCCGTTGTGCGCGTAGAAACCATCCATGTAGAGCGAAGAAGAAGACGGAAGACACCAGTGTAGTACGACGTTGGGATGCTAGTGAGCGTGTGCTGTATGCAGTTTTTGCCTCCTTATTTATGTTATCCTGTTCAGGTTGTGAAAGGTCATGCTCATATAAAATAGTTTGCCCTAGGTATCAAATCAATTGCATTCCGTTTATCTCTCCGTCTTTTAAAGGCTGCTAGGAGAGGTCAGCAGCGTAGCTAGCCTAGGCAATTAACTGGGGTCACACCGCAGGCAACTGCCAGGCGATACACGGCGGGCTCCGCCACTCTACAGTAACCTTACCGTATGCCGCCCCAACAATGTCTCCACACCCGAGCCAGAGAGAAGGAGGAGAGCTCCGGCGTCAGCCGGGCGATCCGACTGTATATAATCGCCAAGTGTGTCGTGTGTGTTGTGTGGTGTCACGAAACTCATAATACCTGTCCCAGTGGCAGAGGAACGTCGTTGATTCCAGGAAGTGATGGAGGGGGTGTGATGGGAACACCACTGGTGAGTGACAGGATGTGATATCAGTTGATAAGATTCGATAAGAGGAGTCCGAAGGGGATGGTCACTCAGTCCATAGTGCGGGCCACAGCGGCAGTGGGACGTCGGTTCCGAGTAGTGAGATAGGGGGTGGGACGAAAACATTATTGGTAGGTGACAGGATGATATCAGCTGATGAGATCCGATAATGGGCATTAGAAGGGAAGGACTACCAAATTCATAGTACGGTTCACAGGAACAGTGGATCCTTGGGTCCGAGAGGTGACATAGGGTTTGGGACGGGAACTTTGTTGACGGGTGACAGAGAAAGATAATAGGTGATAAGATAAGATAAACGGCCTTGGAAGTGGAGGGTCATCAAATTTGTAACGCAGGGTACACAACAGTGGGACCTCGGTTCCGAGAGGCGATATAGGGTGATATGATAATGATACGTTACGGAATATCGTTGACGGGTACGGAAGTGATAGGAGCCAAAAGTGACAAGATCACATGGGAAAATCAGCTCCACCGCTCACAACAACAATGCGATCGATATGACTCAAGTATAACGATATCAGTGATCCCAACAGAACTCATTCCTTAGTGCTTATAGTAAAGACATCATGTGCAACCGCTAAGCTAGCTCTATTCCAAATGCATGGTTTGTTTACAGAGATGATATGAACAACAGCAATTGACCTAATCACTCTGACCACAATTATCTTCCATCAACAACCTTGGTTAGGGCCATTTGAAGGGTTCCACCGCTGAATGCGGGAGTGCATTGCAAAGCAAGACGCTTTAGGAGGACAGAATGCAACAATTATAGGCTGCTTCAGCGGCTATCCTAACGAGCTGCACTATTCCCGTGTAGGTTATGAAGGTACCACTCGGATCGCTGGCTAAGGTCGGCTCTCCTCCTTCTGATGAGGGGGGAGGGCGCTGCTGTTGCTTCTACCTCTTGGCGAAACGAGCGCTGCTTTTCAGTTCTTGGCTGAGCAGAAGATTCCTTTGAACAGTGTGGTTGGTCAACGATCCGTAACTTAGCACGCGGCAAATCCGCATGGCCCGGCAAAGCCGGGCCATGTTACAGAAGGAGGAGCGCCCGGCGACAGCTGGGCGATCCGACTGGTTGGATTATATGTGGAAAAGGTAGAACGTGATGGCAAAGAGCTAATAAGGAGTTCTAGAAATGTCCTGAAACCGTGTGTCGCAGCAACAGTGGAATTGGCTGTACAGGCGGTGGGGTGGAGAGGGGTGAACCTTGACGGTGGGTAACAGCGAGTGATGGGTAACAGCGAGTGATAACAGCCAATCAGAGCTGAGAGAGAGCATTTGAAAGATTGCCTCATAAGATTCCTAGCGCGGGTGGTGGCAACAGCGGGAAATTCTCTCCAACATTCAATTTAAAACATTTAGGCATGGTAACACTAGTGGACGATGCTCTGTGTGACCGTGTGTGACGAAGTGACCGACAAGTGCTAGTGAGGGTCAGTCTCTGTCTTATTTCTTTGTACTTCTTGCAAAAGTTCGCAATCATTGCGGCTTAGATTTAAAAAGGAACATCCTCTTTGAGAATACACGTCCCGTAAGATGTTCTGCCACACAGCGGTTGATCAATTAATTTCATAAGCCATCGTTTTGGCGATATCGCCTTCTCCATGGAACGACCGAGGGCCAAGTTTAAGATTAGTGTTCACATAATCTCATGAAGGGCTACCTGGGATCACAAAGGAGGGCCACTCCTATACACGGACTGAGTTCCCTCATTATTCAGATACAGTCTTTTCCCCGGTTCATTATTGATTTGTTAATATGAATCCAGTCAGCTGTGCAACCGTCTGTGAAGGACTCCAGACCTTCATCCATGACATTTTAGACCAGCTTCCTGCTCCAGATTATACAGAGCCGCGGGGCCAAAAAATGTTTGTTCAGCTATGGAAAACACGCGGCGAGCGCCGTCTTCTGTTTCCGCCCGCGCTATTGTCAAGCTGCATCAATGCCTCGGCATAGCAATTATGAAGCAGAATACGTACTCAGAGCTGGATGCACAACAAGTATAATAATAGCAGAAAAGTGCGCTTTATCATGACTAGACATGTATTGCAGAATGTAATAGATGTAATGATAGATCAATAATTGGAGTAGATGCCGGAAAGCGCCCGGTTATCACTTTCTCCCACTCCGTTTCCGTGCCCTCTTGAGCGGAAGACACTACGCGCTTTACGGCAAAAAACTTTGCTACAAGCACGGCAGAATTATCGTAATTCTTACCATAGCAGAGCCGAGGAAGAATAGCTGATCCGAGGTAAAACCATTCATGGACTCGTGCTTAGCAGCTTGCTTATGTCTCTTGAGATAACGCTCGTATGCCTGTTGTAAGAACCTCGTTTAGCGGTTTCGGCTGTACTTTTGAATGAATCCGCAGAAAGCGTTGCTTATTTGCTGACTCCTGGTATAGCAGGAAATGTAGTTGTATTCACAGAAATGTACTAGGAATGTGTTCTAAAGTACACATAAACTAAAGGATAAAGGGTAGGGCTTTTCCTCACTAAATTTCTTTCGCAGATTGGCATACAGTCTAATTTCATTCAAAATCAGCTAGTGGCTCAAAATTTGAATTTGTCCCAGAGGATGTCTTGCTGCTCTTGCTGAACGAGCCTTCATCCTCCGGGTAAGGTAGGACGGCATGAGCCACCTTGCAGAAAAAGCCTCAAGGTAAGGCCGCGTTGGTAGTACTGGCGAGAGCGGGAAATCGAGGAGTGGAAAGAAATTGCAGAATTGGAGAATTGTCGAAAAGGATTAGACGCATCGATCTGAGGAAATGCACAAATAAGGAAATGCACAAATACATACACTGCGTCCCATAAGTATAGTTTCACCCATGAATCTCAAAATATCCCGCCCTACACGACGTTTTCAAAAAAGCCTCTAGATAGAAAATGTGGTAATTACGAGTGCCAATTTCCATGCCAACATCGAGAACTAACTTTCCAAAGCAACTTCAATTTTCTTCATTTTTTAAAAGTTTCTCACTTTGACAATGTCCTAAAAGTATAGTTCCACTAAACAAATCGATTCATAAAACAACAAGTGTACTACAAAATGAGTAAATTGATGATTCATTAATCTATTGCAGCCCATTCCTTTGAATATGCTGGAAAATGTTGTTGTTGTTGTCTATGCTCGAATAGAGGTTTTAAATGAGTTTTCGTTCGACATCTGCCATGCATCAATCATTGACTCCTTACACTCACGGACATTGTGGAATCGTGCATTGTTCGCATAGATTTTGCGTACCATGAAGTCCCACACATTCTCAATTGGGTTTAAGTCAAGGCTATGTGCTGACCAGGGTAAAAGAGCGACTTGATGACGACTAAACCACTCTCGCGTGTTTCGGCTGGCATGAAATGGTGCATATTATGCAAGAAAACGAGATCTTCTTGTCGATTTCTACGACAGAAAGGGAGGATACCTCGTCGCATAACATTGAGATGATCGGAAGACTTCATTTTCCTCGAAACGAAACAGAACTTCAGATGTCCTGTTGACTTGATGACAGCCCAGACCATAATACCACTTCTGCATGGAAAAATGGAGCTTTCTTTTTCAACATTGTGCCAGTAGGGTCGATTTCCGTCAGGACCATCGCAGTTGAATTTTTTTTATCAGAAAACACGACCTGGAGGAAAAAAACTGAAAAGACAAGACAGATAAGCAGTAAAGCACCACTGCCATAAGCTAACCAAATTCATTCGGTTCGGCCGCATCTTCTACCGAAGGCAATTCTGTTTTCGCTATGGTGTTCCGTCAGGAGCGATGCCTTCCTCATTTTCCTCTGGAGAATGAACTCGGACTTTTTTGAGACACGCCGAACAGTCTCCTTTGAGACGTTAAGCCTCAAAGTTGACCTCATTTCCGGGAACGACGTTGTAAAATTTGATGCTTCTCTCAAAGTACGGCGCTTTTTTCGATCAGAGAGCAAAGTAGGCCGCCCAGAGCTCTTCTTGATTCCATATTTTTTATTTATTATTTGTCATGAATACAGAGGTGCGCTAATAATGTGAGCGAAAAACGTCAAAATTAGTTACTAGGGTTTAAGCCTAGTTTTCCTTTCAGTATCTTGAAACAGAACACAATGTCATTAGACATCGTCTGTACGTTAAATATTTTAATATTGAAAAGTGTAAGCGCTCTTGGTAGCTTGATAGCTGGGCAAACTAATCGGACAGTTCCGAATTGGGAAACACCGGTACGTTAGCACTCTTCTTAAAAGTTTGCTGGACCTTCTCAATTTTGCTTTAGCTTTTTAGTATGGAGCTACATATTTGCGAACCATATTCGATAATGGGGAGGACGTATGTTTTATAAAGCTTCAGAAACTGAACAATTACTCTGTCGAATGTTCCTGAAGATTGCAAAAAGGGCCGTGAAAGCTTTACGAACAATTCCATTAATGTGGCACGAAAAGTCAAAGCCGCGTTCGCAGCTTGCGTTCGTGAAGAATGCCGAAACTGCAGACGTGCGGAAAGTGCGGAAAGTGCAGAAGTGCCGAATCTGCAGAAAAGCAATAGATACGCATCGATTTGAAGAAAGTGAAGAATGCCGACAGTGAAGAAGTGCGGAAAGTGAAGAAAAGCAATGGATACGTATCGATTTGAAGAAAGTGAAGAAATGCGAATCTGCAGAAATGCCGAAAGTGAAGAAGATGCGGAATCCGCCAGAATGCCGAATGTGCGGAATGTGCAGAATGCAACCGATACGTATCGATTTTCCACACTTTTCGCATTTCTGCGGATTAAGCACTTCTTCATTTTCGGCATTTCTTCACTTTCTTCAAATCGATACGTATCTACTGCTTTTCTGCAGATCGGCACCACTGCACTTTCCGCACTTTCCGCACGTCTGCAGTTTCGCATTCTTCACGAATATTTTAACTCTGACCAATGGGTGAGTAGTTAAGTGTGCGGGTAAGTCGTGAGTGTACACCAAGACAACAACGGAGACAGAACACCTCCTTGTGGGACTCCGCTAGTGCAAGGAAGACTCTGTTGAGAAGGCGTTACCAACCATGACGCACATGTGTCTTTCTTTCAAATAGCAACGAGTCCAGCTAAGGATAGGGCCTTCAATTCCCAGCTACAACAGTTTAATTTGAAGCTTTTCATGAATTCACTCATCAAACGCTTTCGACAAATCAGAATATAATCACGTCCACTCCCTCCCTCGTTAACAGCTAGGTTTCAATCGAACATACACTCTGCCATAGAGTACCAGAAGAGCACCGCTGATAAACCCATGTTGTTCTGCGGGGATCAGATTGTGCTTCAGCAAATGAGACACAACTTTATCACGTAGAATCATCTCCAGAGCTTTAGCAGGGGGGTGCAGTAATGTTCATGGGGCGAAACGAAGAGACATGCTCAGGCTCAGGCACCTTAGGAATGGCAGTAACAATGGATTCTTTTCAGCTCTGTGGAAACTCACAGAACGTGAAAGAAGCGTTACGTGTCATACAAATAAGTTTGCATAAAGATATGGCACAGTTTTCATACACAATTTAAGGAATACCATCGAAAGGGGCCGAGAGGGAGCACTTGGACCATTTTAGTGCCTTGTACACGTCTTCATTGGTTACAACACATTCCTTGAGAGCATCGAAGGACACGCTCCTTCCGGGGCTAACATCAGGATCATCAAGGTTGGTGTTATCTACAGTGGAGAAAAAAAGAACTTAAGGGTCTCAGCTTTTCGAACATCAGTTACGAAATGATTACCTGAGTCATCGTGCATTACAGGTACACTGGTATCAGCCCTGATCTTGCTTCTAATCAGCGCAAAAAGAGCTCTTTTATGAGGGCTACTAAGAACCTTCTTTCCTTATAAGAAATTTATTGAAAGAAAAGAAAAACCTTCTTTCCTTATAGAACCTTTTTAAGTGGTGATCAAGCTCACGACAAACTCTTTTGTACAGAAGAGCTGACAATGGGTCGTTTGGTAGCTCAACATAGAGCCGCGCTTTGGATGATGTAGTAAAAGTAAAGTAAATTGATAATATGTCTTGGATATTTCATTAGTGGCCATTCACTGGACTAAAGGGTACGTACATGGCTAGTGCTGTGTAGACAACGCTGTTCACAGTATATGGTTTGGCAGCCGTTTATTGTTGAATGCTCGGTGGTTCAGTGGTAGAATGCTCGCCTGCTACGCGGGGGGCCCAGTTTTGATTCCCGGCCGATGCACCAGATTGTTCACAGTATACTGGTTTGGCAGTCGTTTATTGTTGACTGCTCGGTATGTCGGCCAGTGGTAGAATAGTCACAAAAAGGGGCGTCCCTCAAACAACAGACGTTGCGCCTGTTCTATCTAATCTGTACACCAATGGTCATAAATACATTACCAGGGGCCTAAGTCACATTCACTTAATATCCTCGCTGTGTCTAGATGACACTTATAATCGATGGAGATGGAGGTTCTGGAGGCATAGGCACTCCAGAACACTCCAGAACAAACGCGGCAAAATCTTCTGTACATGTCCTCACAAGAAACGTATCCATCGAAGACGCTCCACCAGTTTATAGATGAGAAGTACTTCGCGAGCGAGGAAAAGTCTGCCCCGGCGAAATTCGGTAATGGAAGCTTACTCGGCCTAGATGATGGAATGATAATTTTAAATGGTATATGCTGTGATCAGACGCTGCAAGAGCCGGTAACAGCGATATGTTTTCAACAATATTAGTGTTGGATAGTATTGGATAGTACAGAATAGACTTTCCTTGCACAGTTACATGCTAGACAAAGCCACAGCATCGAAAGAGCTCCAAAAATTTGGCGAAAATAGAATTGTTGGCTCTGCCCAATTTCCAGTCAACATCGACGTTAAAGTCGCCTGGAAGAACCAGATGCCCACATGAAGTACAAAGATCGAGCAAACAATCAACTAGGGCACTGTCATTATCTGACGAAGAATTAGGTGGTCGGTAAACTAGTACAACCCTGAAAAGAACAGTGGAGGATATGTCAAAGCCATCCAGGCAGAGTAGTTCAGAGTTGAGGAGGCTGGGGTTGCAACAGAGGCGAGGAAAAATGTAGTTCTGGCTATACAACAGACACTCCCACCCTTACGCTCTTTGCGATCAAGCCGAAAAATGTTGTACAGTTCGACTACCGAAAAGTTTGGAATTTGTTACTCTCGAGGGGAGCCATGTTTGGTAATAAAGACGATTTCTGGGTGGTGCATGTCCAAGAAAAAGTGTAAATGGTGCATATTATTGCTTTAACTTCTAGAATTGAAAAAATAACATCGAATACCTCGGAGTGTACCGTGGCAGTTCAGGCGTTTTTGAACCCCGCCTTTCAGGGAACTCGTCGACGCGCCTTGCCTCACCACGGTACACCACCATACATGGCCATTTAACTGTTTATTGCGAGCCCTGCACTCCTCGCTTAACTCGAACTTGTGTTTGCGCTCCGCAACAGTTAAGCTTTTACGTGTACAGCGGGGGCCAAAAAAGTCACTTTCCTTCATTGACATTCGAGGCGCTATATGTTAAACTTTGTTAAGTTCTGATCGAAGATTTTTACCGCCATATTAAAGAGCATATCAAATACTATAACGAGAATCCGCCACAGCCTTTTGGAAGAGGGCCACCGAGACATTTTGGCACGCAACCGCGATGTGGTGCCTGAGATCAGCGACATTGTCGATTTCTCCCCCACCGTAGACTACCCTATTGAACTCCGCCCGAGCCGGGTAAATGAGGGGATTCAGGTCAGGACTTACTTGGATATCCCACCTTCTTTAGATATTCAGCCCCCTTCCATTCCAAGTAGGCGAAAGTTTCTCCAATGCCCTTCGATTCCAGTGGTGGCACCCAATGCTGTAGCAGTACAAAGTTTCCAAGAAAGTACGGGCAACGGCATGTTAGGAGGATATTCTTCACGAGCTGCTTGATATAACCGCCAACCCACCTTCACTCCGGGGTCCACGAAGAAAATATTGGTCTTCTTATTCCAGGTACGTCCTTTCCATACCATCAACCAGCGCCTTGGCGACTGTGGTGAAGATGATGTCCTAGACCTGGCAACGTTGTCGGAGCTGCTCGATGTTGGAGATCATCCAGATCGAGAGTACTGGTCTCCAGGTAGCTATACATGGGTGACTCCACGCTAGAAGTTTCGCAGCTCTTTGGAGGTGACGTGAATTCCAAAGGTCTTCTTCAGTCAGACTGCGACTGGAGTAACTTCATATTTTGGTGTACATAAAGGTGATGGCCGAGAGCCAGCACCTGCCTGTAGAGGAACATCTTGGGTATCTTCCGCCCTGGTACTCCACGTCCTCTGTCTGGGCAGCAAAAACTTTGCTGATATGTGACTCGGTCGAAGTGACTTTTTTTTGCCCCCCCCCTATATATACAGGGGGCAAAAAAAGTACTTCGACCAAGTTACATATCAGCACAGTTTTCGCTGCCAAGACAGAGGACGTGGGTACGAGTACCAGGGCGGAAGATACGTAAGATGTTTCTCTATAAGCAGGAGCTGACTTTCGCCCGTCACCTTCATGTGCACCAAAATATGAAGTCATCTCCAGTCGCAGACTGGCTGGAGAGGACCTTTGGAATTCATGTCACCTCCAAACAGCTGCGAAACTTCTAGTATGGAGTCACCCATAGATAGCTACCTGGAGACCAGTACTCTCGATCTGGATGATTTCCAAAATCGAACAGCTCCGACAACGTCGCCACGGTCTAGGACATCATCTTCACCACAGTCGTCAAGGCGCGGGTTGATGGTATGGACCGTACGCACCTGGAATGGGAAGACCAATATGTTCTTCGTGGAACTCGGACATAGGGTGAGCTCTGGCGGTTACATTGAGCAACTCGTGAAGAATATCCTTCTCACATGTCGTCATCCCCACTTCTTGGAAACTTTGTACTGCAACAGCATTGGGTGCCACCACGTGGAAGGCGTTGGAGAAGCTCTCGCCTACTTAGAATGGAAGGGAGCTGGGTATCTGAAAAAGATGGAATATCTAAGTAGGTCACCCAAGCTGAATCCTGTCAATTGACCGGTTCGGGCGGAGTTCAATAGGGTGGTCTACGGTAGCGAAGAAATCGACTATCTTGCCGATCTCACGCACCGCATCGCGGTCGCGTGCCAAAATCTCTCGAAGGCGCTCGTCCAGAAGTCTGTGGCGGAGTATCATGATAGTATTTAATATGCTCTTTAATTTGGTGGTAAAAATGTCCGACGAGAAGCCAGTAAAGTGTAATTCATAGCGCCTCGGAAGTCAATGAAGAAAAGTGACTTTTTTGGCTTCCGAGCGCAAACGATGGCTATTAGTAAGAGCAGTGAGCACACGATGGCTATTAGTAAGAGCAGTGAGCCAGAGACTCCTGGCGTGGAGTACAAGTGGTGTTTCACCTCCGGGCTTTCCCATACGGTACACCTCCACGGGACGGCACTCAACACCCATACAGTTGAGGATATCACCGACTTTCCCTTCAAGCTCCTGCTGTTTGACGGAGGGAGGTGTATTGGGAGCAGATTCGGGGATTCCGAAGATCATCAGATTGCGTGTCCTTTTTTTCAGCCTCGACTGCATCAGCTATCGTCTCAGGCAACTTAGTCACAAGCGCATTGATGTATTTACCCATAACTGGGTCCTTCGACAGCTTGTTTCTTTCCATCATTGCACTAATAATTTCTGGCACCGAAATCTGGATCAATCCGGGCCGTTGAATGGAGAACTAGATGTGCCTGCTTTAGTAGTTGCAGATTGGCGAGCTCTCGTTTTGTTAGGCGACATGACCAAATCAAATTATCGAGTATCGAAATTAGCTGCATCGGCGGTGAATTTATTTCTTCCAATCGTCCATCCAGTAACAGTGATGGAATATGTCGAAATGTACTAGTATATCCACCAAGTAGCTAACGTCAAGGAAATATCCTGCGGGTTCCCTGACAAAATTATTCAAAAAATGATGATTGCGGCCCAGTCCCTTTGCGATTGCTTCGACAGTCCTTGAGCTTTCTTTGCGATGATTTGCATTTTTTGAAGTCCGACAAAGAATTTTCTCTCGCCATAACGTGGAAATTGTAAAAAGTAATGTCGATGAGACAGTTTTACCCGAAAATAATGAGAGGCAGTGGGAAAACATGCGGTGGAACTATACTTTTGGGACATTGTTAAAGTGAGAAAGTCTCAAAAATAAAGAAAACTGAAGTTGCTCAAGAAAGTTAGTTCTCGGTATTGGCATGCAAACTGGCACTCGTAATTACCACATTTTCTATCTAGAGGCTTTTTTGAAAACGTCGTGTAAGGCGGGATATTTTGAGATTTATGGGTGGAACTATACTTATGGGACGCAGTGTACATGGAGAACTAAAGGATCGCGGCAATATGTCATGTATCGATGTGTCCCATACTCTTAGCAGAATCTACAAATCTGTGATCCCTCAATCCTTATTCTTCATTTCTACAATTTTTCAAATTGTGACCCTTCTCGTGGACACTCCAGTGAAACAGTCTCTGAAACACTCCAGTTCTTCATACGCTCAGAACGATACATTTGTAATCCTTTTCGTCACTTCATGTTCGTCAGTTCTTCACTGTCGCACGCTATGAACGCTGTATCACTCAGGATCTGTACTACTCACAATTGAAATTTCAAAAAAACCCGCTTTCAAGAAAGAGAAGGATGAATTTTCATGCTTGCCCATACATCAGCCACGTATACACTCTAGTTCACTGCGGACGTTGGGCGTGTTACCAGTATGAGTGTGTCACCCACTTCGGCCGTTCTGTGCCTTCTTGTGAAATGCACATGCAACAAAAAGTTGTAGAAAACGAGTAATACGAAGGATATGATGCAGTATGGTCACCTGCTCGCTTCAACAAGTGGTAGAGAACGAATTTAGCACCGCGCCAAACGCAGCACACACGCCCAACCGTCCGCAGAGAATCACACAATACGCGCATTCGACAATATTCACTAGTTGCTAATGATTTTCACTAGATACTAATTATTGTTATTCGTAGCTGAGCCTCTACTGTAACCTCTGATTGTGGCTGTATTTTTAGTGAGACAATGTGGTCATGTCTCTGTTCAACACTGACAGGATGACAGTTGTCTCAAACTCGGATATCCCACGAGTTAACCATACTGTGCCATGTTCAAATGCAACGGCGACCCCGTCTCAGGGATACGAAGGGTACAGATGCGGAAAACAAACTTGGAACGAGCCGCAGTCGCGTTTCAACCGTTCTGAAGATATTATTTAAGAGCAAAACAGTGAAATGGTAAGCAGACAACGGAAATTCAATCAGAAGAACTACTCAGCCCTCTGAATTTGGCTTGATTAATACTGACTTGACTAGAGCCTTCATCATCCGTGGGATCGACTCCACAGGAGCTTCAGATATATCCACGCATATTTGCCTCCACATTCCATAAAATACATTGGACAACTGTCCACTCGTGTTGGTGGTCTTCCTCCCTTTGACAATGCTTCAAGACATCCGAGAGATGCCTGATGGGTTGACGTGAAGGCCTTTACTCGGACATTAGTCATCCTGATGCTGAACTTGGGTGCCGTAACATAGATTTCACGCACTTTTGCGCTTGCTTGGGGGTCGTTTTCACTGGGTTAAAAACATCCAGGCATACTATACCTATATCCACCATATTTCGGTACACAAGTCAAGGAAAATCAAAGAATAATTCGATGGAGAAGGCCAAATTTTTCTGCTTGTTCCAACTTTTTTTCCGCAGCTGTACCTAACCAGGAAAGGACAACAGGTCGCCACGTCGCCATGGCCATTCGAGTGAAATGCATATCGACATGTACGTTTCGGGACGCTGAACTCAAATCTGCTTTCAGAATTTGCCGAAAGATTCTCTATGAGGAGTTGGGGGGGGGTGGTTCTAGCATAGCACTCGCCGATCCTAATTGCGTAGCTGAAGTTAAGTTTGAGTACAGACACTCTCAAGTGGTCGTTTTGTGAGTTCAGAAAATACTTTTATCCGTTATTTTGTCAAGCTTGCTATTACTTGCAGCAGGAAAAGACCTAAGTGCCGGTAATTGTGTTTCGCTTTCAAGACTTTTAAGCACTGTCTACCCTTTACTGCCCAAATCACCCGAAATCAGGCCACTTTTTGACCGACTTTTTTCCTAGGCTAGTATGCCCTCCCAAGTATGATTATCACATCCGCTCGGCACGAAACCTCCTAGAACCCGTGCCACAGGCGTCAGCGCCAGAATACCCTAAATCACCAGGTTCGCTGAAAACTTGTCAACTGGGGTGACCTCCTGGACACAAATATCCCATTGGCTGAGCACTGGAATGCCTGGCGCCGGCGCTAAAATACCCGAAGTCACCAAAATCACTAAACTTGCCCACTGGGGCAGTTTGATCTACTAAACACGAACATCAGATCTGTGCGGGGCGTTGAGAGTGTTTGAGATAGAGAAAAAGGGGTAATGTGATTGCGCAACCTGCGTCTGTACCATTCCCCTAAGATGAGGCCCTTTCTCTACTTAGGCTGAGGCTTAGCAAAGAGAGATTTCAATGACAAGCAACCAGGAAGAGTGGTGCGTTACTTCGGCCAGTTTGCCAACGCCTAACACAGAATCCCCACGGAAAGCGGAATGGAGTCTGGGCTCCACGGCGCGCGGACTCAATAAAGCAATGTGGATGGGCTCTCGTGTGGGTGCGTCAGGCGTTTCTGACTGTAGTATTTTCGTGTTTAGGGGGGCAAACTACCCCATGTGATTTGACAAGTTTTCAGCGAACTTGATGATTTAGGGTATTCTGGCGCTGGCGCCTGTGTCACGGGTGTTAGGAGGTTTCGTGCCAAGCGGATGTGATAGTCATGCTCAGAAGGGCATACTGCCCTAGTAGGCAACTTTTCAGCCAACTCCTTACGATGATAAAAGTCGGTCAAAAACTGGCCTGATTTCGGGTGATTTGGGCAGTAAACGTAGACATGGATTTCATGGATTTCTTCTTCGTTCCTTTTCATTCCAGGGGCCTTAGCGAAAATGGAGTCACTTTTGTGGTTCAACCTACAAAATGGCAAGAAACCATTTGTAAAAGCCGGGCACGCCCTGATTGACCTCCCTTGTAATAGCATTTCCCCTCACTATGCCTCTGATATCAACCAAAAACAGACTCAAAAGCGACCTTAATAAACCCTCGCTTTGAACACGGGGTCTCCAGCCTTGCTGGCAACTTGATACCTCCTTTTATCAGCTCCTAGATCGCAAATGATTCCCTCTTCCCTTCCCTTTGCAGAAGTAAATAGGTAAGCAATGCACGGCTAGTTTTCGCACCTACGCGACTGTATCATTGCTGTATTTGAGCAGCGATTAAACGCATTTTGCCGTGCGAATCAGACTGCCATTGCTTGATTTTTTTTCGAAAAAAAAATCAAGGGAGAGCAGAACAACCCGAGAGCTCGCGAAAAGATCGACAAGACTCTTCGCAAGAGGTATATGAAATCGTTGACTTTTGTCAACAGAATCGGTGATTCCCCTTGTAAGTCGTTATCTGCGGAATGAAAAGAACAAAGTCTACGAGTGCCACGCGTCTGTGTCCACTTTGTCTCGCCCTTCTGAGTAGTGCGGTGCAGTTCATGCGAGTGCAAAGTTGGATGCCAAAAACAAGGGGGCATTCCGCGATCACCTGATTGCAGGAATTGTGTTAAAAACACGATAGGCCGTATTTAGCAATCAACTTTTGTATTGCTGATTTTTTTTCCGTTTGGCGCGCAATATATGTCCCTTTCCTCTCGAAATACTAATGGAATGCGCTTTCACTACACATTGAACCTGGAATACTATTACCTAGCGTATATGCAGCGGTAAGACCCACACGTCCTATCCGCAGCATCAACGTAGCGGATTGTAACAGTA